>CAJVPM010001805.1:0-11141 GCA_910592325.1 Scutellospora calospora | reverse complement strand
TTGTTTCACATTGTTGTTGGTGTTCCTGAAGATACAGAATTTTGTCCAAAAACGCGAAAGGAGATCAGCGTGCGTCATACTCCGATTCAAATCGGAAATTTTTAGAATTTCTATAACTAAATTTTTATCATAAATTTATTTAAAAAAAAAAATAATAATAATAGAAAGTAGAATGGCATAAAGTATCTGACTTACCAACATGGATCAGGAGTCGAGACAAAGATACTCCTTATCATTGTGGAGGTGGTTGTGTAAAATATGGGAGCAGTAGATTTTACATGGTCGTTCCATTTGTTAGGTATGCACAGATAGTCACTAGTCGTATCTATATGAAATACAAATTTTCGTAATAATATATATAAAATAATTATCAATATAATACTATTCAAGCAAACTTCGACATTGGCTAAAATCACAAAGAAAATTGGTACGAAAAAGAATAACTGATACATCACAACAAGAGGAATCTTCTGAAGTTATGGTATTCAACGGTCATGGTACTGACTCTGGTCAAAAAGAAACTTCTCCAGAAACTTCAGTACCGGGTACAGAAAGTGAAGGTAGTCTTCATGAACAATCTCCAACATTTGATGAAAAAATACATAAATCATCTCCGAATATCCAAGGCACTTCTCAGACAATTATACGATCAATGTTTAGCTTAGATGACTCTATGTCTACACAAATGTCCACGTTTCCAACCTTACAAATTTCGCAAGAACTACAGCAAATTAGTACTTCGGATGCAGGATTAAACTTTGAGTATAATCAAATGTCAGCATCTGAATTTACACAACCTCATTCATATTTTTCAACCTCACTTCCTCTTGGCCAATCACCTTTCAATTCGTATACTTTAAATGGTTTAACATTTCATCAATCGACACCTAGTAAAATTCAATCTTCCTGTTTATCAACCTTGGAAGACGCAAACTTACATGCGCCTAGAAGAAAATCTTCAATCGGCACTACATACTCTAATTCTCATTCACATATCAACACGACTAATAATCATGATATAACAGCTCCTGTCCCGATAAATGCTAACTCTAATGCTGCCATTGCTGCCTTGGATCCAGAACAGAAGCTTCGTCGAAATTCTTTATTAAATTTATTTACTGCTTCAACTAAACAATGTGAAACAACTACTCCTATACCATCAATAACCGTAGGTCATGATGATAAACGTAGAAATTCATTACTTAATGTTCTTCAATCAGAAATTCCTTCAAATCAAATTTATCCCAATTCTACTTCTATAACCCGTGATGATGTCTCTCATAATCGAACACAACAATCTTTATTTCATTTTTTACCTAATTCATACGATCACATTAACACTACGGATACTAGGTCTAGTTCTAATGTTCATAACAATACTATGTTCAGTATGTTTCAGCATTCCGCTACTCAAAGAAACCCAAAAGTTATGACAACGCATCCTGGTGCAATTCCTGATTCAAATTATCTAGGAAATCGTCGAGATTCTGCATTCAGCAGACATTCGAGTCAAGGTATTACTACTCCAAAATTGTCGAATAATATCGGTCCTATTGGTCAAGGAAGACCTTCGAATAATAATGAAAACCACAACCCAGAAGTCCATGAAGTTGCGCGGAAGATGTCATTACTAGGTTTATTTTCTACGACATATTCATCAAATTCTGATAAGAGCTCTCCCAATACTTGCCACACAACTGCTGAAAGTCCGATCAAACAACAAAATACATTTTTCTCCTCTTCTACCATGAACTCACAACTGGGCATACCAGGTACTCCTAGTTCGCTAAGGGTAAATAACGAGTCTTTGTTACGTCTAATAACGGCTTCTCCTCCGCCGCAAGGCGTCCCTTTATCCCCTAAAGTCTTTGACGCAGAAATTCAAGCTCAAGAAAGAGCTCTACTGAATTTGCTAAAGTTGTCAAATCCCTCGAATAATAATGGTATTGTGAATGAAAATGTTTCTCCTAATCTCATGAGTAATGACTCAATGACAGCTTCAATTTCTCAAGGACATAACCAAAAAATAAGTGAATTTGGCCATGCATTTATTCCTCCTGGTGGTACGAATCCAAAGGAAGAATTTAGTTCACGTTCCCAACACCTCGGCTATAATAATCCAATGGTTAGTTTCAAATTTGACGTGGCAAAGATTGTCGCAGCATTATGATTGTCTAAAATATTGGATCTGATATAATTATGATTTTATTTGGATAATTGATGCTATTAATTTTTGTCTTTAATCTATATTAAGCACTTATAGATATAGACAATTTAGATCACAGCTTAAAAGTCAATGCATGTTTTTAGTGTTTTGAAGTTTTGAATAAACATTTTTTTTATTTATATAAACAATATGGAGTTTATTGCTTATAAGTTAAAAAATATATTTTGAAAAATTTTTTTAGATTTTTTTGGTTTAATCATGATTATTAGTTTAATAAAAACTGTTAATCAGATTAAAGAATCGAAAAATGTTTTACTAATATTTTAAAAGAATATTATTATAGTGCTATAAGTATTGTAATGCTATTTTTATATAGCTATTATTAATTTTAATAGTACTACTTTTATAGAATTGTTTGTTTGTTAATTAAAATAAATGATATCCTTTAATTTGCAAGCTATTTTAGACAAATTTGCTTAGAAAATTTGTGTAATAATACTTATAATCAGCTAATAGCTTACTGCAAACTTTAATATAGAAAAGTTAAGTACAGATTACTTATAAATCAAACAAGTAGATATAAGTAATTCTAAATTCTAAACTATAGTTTTAGATATTTTATAATCTAAAATATAGAAGTAAGATATCTTATTATCTTAATACATATAAACAGAGTATATTAAATATAGATAAAAAAAATACAAGTATATAATTTACAATTTTTTTTTTTTTACTTTATACAAATACTATCAGTTTAACTTTTATTAGTTTCTTAGTTACAAAACATGATATATATTATAAAAGTACAACTAGCTACATATATAATTTTAGATTATCTAATTTAAGTAGTCTACTCAAAAGTTCTATACTAGCTATTATATCTGAAATCTCTTAGAAAATTTTTTATTTAAACTTTTTAATCTTATTTTATTTACTACAAGTATTATATTAAATTAATCATAATCTTGTATTATTTTACTTTGAAAGGCTTCAAAGCTAACATATGTTGCAAACTTTATTATTATAGATTTAGATCTTATTCAGATAAGTTTTATTTCAATACCTCTTAATAGATAGATACTATAATATCTAACTATGCTACATTATATCTTAATCTAGCTTTTATATATTCTTATTCAATGTTCATATAAACCTAGTTCTAGCTATAGCCTTTCATTATTTAGACTTTTATATTTTTTTAAATATTTTACAGAATAGATCTTTCTAATTTAGTTAGCAAGTTTGGTGATCTTAGTGTAGTGGTTAGGTTGCCAGACCGCTATGCAAGAGGTCTAGGGTTCAAATTTCACTGTATACAGAATTGAATAATTACCTAGACATCTGTATCCAACTTATGATAAACTCTGCTCATTTCTGGGGTTGTAACCCTGTAAATCACATTGTACTAATGCCAATCAGAGTATTGAAAGTATGACAGGGCATTTGGTAAGGCGTAATATTACATGAATAAATCTTGATAGGATCTATGGACAAGGGACCTACTTGGTAGAAATCCCGAGTTAGGTGAAGTAGTACAGATTTCGACAGTTATACCAGTTAATGTCTGATCTAGAAAAGAAAATCTGTATACGAAAAGATTGGTGAAATAGATACGAGTAAGTCCTGAGTACAGAAAGATCGATAAAACAGGTGTGAGTAAGTTCATTACACAGGGTCATATGGCAACACCAACCTGGCTTGGTGGCTAACTGGATTTGGGAAGATCTGTCTCGTGTGATATCTAACGGCAAAGCAGGCAACACCAAGCAACAGATTTGAGAGGATCTACTTCGTATGATATCTGAAGGCACAGATGACTAACTTAGTGCAATTCTAACATTCTATCATATTTCTAATATCTAATTAATATTAATACAATATGATTTTTCTAACTTGAGTAATTTTGTTTGTTATTTATTAAAGGAAATATCATTAGATACATATAAAATATATATCATAAGATACAAATAAGATACAAATTATATAAATCCTAAAACTAATCTATAATTAAATCTCTTCTCATTACAATTCTGAACTCACTTGACTACCAAATAGTATTTAGATATAATCTGCTACAGAAGTTATTTTTTTTTCTACAGTAATTCTTCTCGAAGGAAATATTATCTTTAAATTAACAAAAGTAACTTTAGATCTTATCAAGATTTTAGGTCTTTTCTAACCTAGTTAATACTAAGCTACAAGTAGTTAACACCTAGTCTTAAAATAGAAAAAATAAAAATTATTACTAATCTAAAAACATTAAACTTACTAACAAAGAAAAACTTGCCTCAAGTCATAAAAACTTTGTTAGACAATAATATAATAAAAGGGACAGAATATAAAATGAACTAAAAAAAAGGTAATCAGATACTTTATAATCTGAGTCAGGCTTAAAAATTTTAAGTTATACAACTTGAAACCTATCTCAAGTAATTCTCTATCCAATATACAATCTATCTTTAGAGTTTAGGATCTATAGCATCAAGGTTATATTCCAGACTAAATAATAAACAAAGTATATAAATTGTTATTACACAAAGTATATAACTTTGTAAATGAACAAAACATATAATTATATTTACTATATAAGGTTACATATCTACAGAGTAATTCTGAAAATAGAAGAAATAAACAATACTAATCTTTTGTAAGGAGAGACCTAAATTCTTTACTTTTGTCAAAAAAAAGGAAGACCAAAAGGAAAAAGCTTATGATATATTATTGTTTCATAGAGTTCAAAAGAGTGTGTAGACAAAATAATTTATTATTCCTTTTCTTAAGTCTTCTTCTACTAACTTTGTTAACAAAGAATGACTTTACACATCTTTACTAAAATTTTTTATACAAGAGCTCTCTCCTTCTGCTAGTTATCTTGTATAATATCGTTTTTAGCTTGCATGTTAAATATACAAAGAAGTTCTCAAGAGTAAGCAGTTAATCTCTGTAAAAACTATTGTATTATAAAAGAAATTTCTTCATCTTTCCATAATAAATTTTTGTTTTTTTACTTTTTTGAATTTTTAAAAAAAAGAATTGTTAAAAAGAGTTTGAATACAATATGATTTATAAGATTACAACTTTCAAAAACAGATAGAGTTTATCATAAGATGAATATAAGGTTTGAGAAATTATTCAAATTGTTAATAATAGGATTTGAATCTTAAACCTATTATATAGTAGTTTATAACCTATCTACTATACTAGATCACTAAATCATAATTTATAATATTAAAATATAAGTTTAGCATATATAGTTTTTTGAATATTAGACTAAATTTATTTTGTTAGTTATATTTTTCAAGAACAAATCTTTATTGAATCTATTATAAATTTTAAAGTTAATATCATATCATATATTCAGTTTTTTTTTTTTTTCCTTTTCAGCAAGCTATGCCTTATTATTTATTCAATATAATTATAAAACTACAAGGGTTACAAATACCTAACTTAACAACCAAAGAAGGCAGTGCACATTAAAATACGAACATCAATAGTAAGACTCGACCAGTTACTCTAAAAGTACCTATTCATGACCTGCTATAATGTAGTTTTAATTCAACCTAGAGTCCAAACTAGTTTATCTCTTCCTCATTAGTATTACTATATGAAACTACCTAGCTCGTCATGACTTCTCACTCATACAGTTAAATATTACCAAACTGATAATACTCTTTCGTATAGCGAAAAGAAAAATAAAAATACTATATATAAAGGACTGTATTACCCTACGGCATATACTATATATATAAGATAATAAACATGTAAAGAAAAACAAAAACAAAGAACAAAAAAAAGAAAAGAAAACAAAATGTTACTTAAGTACTATCTTTATAGTGCTTGAGACTTTTGTAAAAATTGTGTAAAATACTGATACTACAACATACTTTATATCTCTAAATTATTAATCTCTGTTCTACTACCAAGAGGTGTCTAAATTCATTACTAACTGTGCTTGCCTAATCACATGTATCATTGTTTACTTTTGGGTTGTTTGTAAATATGTGGTTTTTACTGTACTAATTTGAATATAGCGTTATTGATCCTTTTTCAGAAGTAGGCTGAATCCCCACAAATGAGAAAAAATAAAAATCTAAAGGACTGAAGGTAATAAGCGGATGCAAAAAACTAAGTAGAAGTAAGTGAGTGTAAAAGTATTTGTCACAGTACAAATACTATAGTGTACCTCTTCTTTCATCTCTAAACTTCAAACTTCTGTAGCTTCTCCTATTTAATTTTAATACTCTGCAAGACAAACTTTTAGCTAAAATATTAAAACTGTTCACTTTAGCTTTTTGCTACTTATTGTCTTAAAAGTCTTATAGGGCTATATACCACGTGCTTCTGTTTCAAACTAATATTTTACTAAGTTTCTTTGAGTTTAGTATTTGTTATGTAAAAAAGTTTTTTGCTCTGGTATTAGTTTTGGTGATTAGCAGAAAAAGTTGTATTTTAGTGATTATATATTCAGTTAACTTTTATTTTTAACAAACTATTACTACTTATTTAAATAAACTAGTAGCTTTATAGTAAAGTTAAAGTAGTAGTATATAATATTATATTTAGTTATTAATATAGTATTTTTCTAAATAACTTTAAAAATATTATTTAAGTTTTCTTCAATAATTATACTAGATATATCTTTTAATTATATCTTTTTCTTAACTTTAAAATTATATTTTTTAATTCTTATATTAAATTTAAAATCAATTCTACTACTAACAACTCTTATTTAAATAAAATTTCAAAAAAAGTTTTAGAAACTTTTTTTTTTATTTTTATTTTTTCAATAAAGTCTTATACTAATTAATTTTTATTAGATAATTTTTAGATTTATATTAATTAGTAAAAATATAATTAGTTATATATACAACTTTGATTATTATCTATTTAAAGATTTTGTTATTAAAGTTACTTACTAACTACTATATCTAGTATTTATTTATAAATACTCTATTTTAAACTCTCTGATATTTTTGTTATCTCTAATTTTGATCTAATTTTACTAAATCTATATAATCTTATATTGCCTTATTAAGAACTATTCAGATCAGTTTGTATCTTAGTTTTCTTTATTAGAAAAGATCCTATCTCAAGATATTCTATTAGTTCTATTTGAGAGAAACTTGCAGAATACTCTAACTATACTATACTATATTCTAATTAAATTAGTATATATTTTTATAAATATTTATACAAACTCAGTTTTTACTATAGCTCTCTATCAAATTAGTTTTCTATATTTTTAAATGTTTTATAAGACAGATCCTTTCAAATTTAGTTAGCTACTAAGCTAAATTAGTATTATTATTTTTTTATATAATAAACTTACTCATATCTATTTGATCTGTATTTTTTATATATAAAATTCTTAGCTAAATCAAATATCAACTAGTGTAACTATTGAAATCTATAATACTTTATCTAATTCAGAATTTCTACTATATAGGTTTTCTGTTTATAGATTCTATCAAGATTTATTCATACAATATTATATTATACTTCTAATATATAATTGATATTAGTATAATATAATTTACAGAATTATAACTCTTAGCAAAAAAAACTCTTTTCATAGATTATTTTGACTAACTTTAGAGCTAAAAGAAAAATACTTATATCTAAAAATCAGTATTAGGTAACACTACAAGAAACACTAAGCAAAAGAAAAAAGAACATATAATTATATCTAATAGAGTTAAAAATTTAAAAATCTCTAAAGTATTTAGAAGAAAACATGAATAAATAAAAGAAGCTTATAATAGCAGAAAAAACTAAAAAAAGCAAAGTAAAGCAAAAAGAAGTAGAAGAATCTGCTATAGAAATAGTTCAAAAAGCAGAAAAAATAATGCAAGCAATAACAGAAATCACTTCACAGAATTCAGAAGCAGACATCTTAAGTATAGCCAAAAATGTTGCTAAACTAACAGAAATAAAAAATATAATTAATGCTACAAAATTAGTAATTACTCAAGAAATCGAATATATAAACAAAAAACTAGCAAATAGCAATAAAACTGCAGTTGAAATTCTATTTAAAGATGAGCAATTAAGAGAATCAAGTAAAATACTAACTATACAAAAGACTAATAACTTAGATGTCTAGTTTGTAACAAAGCAGAGAAAGTTATAACTAATATGAAACTAGCAACTTATGAAGCAGAAGATCTTGTATTTCAAACAAAAGATATAGTACTAGAAGATATTGAAGACACATTTCTTGAAACTTTACAAATAGAAATTAATGATCCTAAGGAGTTTAAAGGAAGTAACTAGACTATGTAGTCACAAACTACAAAGAATTATAAGGAACCTTCTTGAAGGCTAGTCATTAGGTACCTAATGAAAATTTTTATAAAAGAACAAGTGAATTCAGAGCAAAGATTGCTTCTATCTTACTACTTGGTAAAACAAAAAAAGAACAAATTAAGTTCATAGAAAGAACATAATATAGAAATAATCATATAAATGTGATTACAGAATATTTGAGAAGAGAAATAACTAAGTTGTCATCAAATATGATTGCTTTAAAGGTCTTAAACTTCTAAGAGACAGGCTTAAGAAAAAAAAATTGAATAGTACAAAGTACTATTAGAAGAGTATGAGATACAAGAAGTACATAATAATAATTCTATAAAGTTAGAAAAAAAGAGAAACAACCAACTATTGAAGTTCTTCAGAAAAGCAAGAGAAGATATAGCAGAAACAAACATAATTACAATCTGAGATCTACTAAACTAAATCAAAAAAAAATATATTTTTGAGTCAATACAAGATCTTAGTAGAGTTAGATTAATAGAAATTATTAGAGAGATATATAGAAGAGTATATACAGAAGTAGAATTTGTATAAGGTACTATTTATATAGAAAATCTAAAAGAAATATGATATATCTCTCTCTTAAGTAAATATCTAGTTAAGATTACTCTAGAAAAAATAATACTGAGATACTAAAAATATAAAATAAGCATTCTAAAAATATTTTAAACTTACTAGAAGATACAAACGAGATACTCTTGTAGAGACAAGTAAGACGAACAGGAGTAAAAGCACTTCATATCTTTAAGAATACTAATAACAACAACAAAAGGAATATAATAGTCTATTTCTCAAATAAGAATAATTGTTTAAATAGCTTAAAATATATAGTATTCTACTTCAATAACAAACTTAAATAGACTACAATAGGAGCTAATAATAATAATAATATAGAATTAATTACAGAAAAAGCTAATTCACTAAAAATATTTTAAGAGAAAAATATGAAAAACTTAGGTAAGATAAAAGAAGTAGAACAAAATAAAGGTAAAGATTACTCAAAACATGTACACAAAAAGGTATAGAGTAAAGAAAAAGAAAACTCATCTCAAGAAGAGTATTTAGCAAATAGAAGCTATAGAAAGAAATAGTTTAAAAAATTAGAAAAGAATATACTCAGAGACACAGGTTATGAGAACTTAATTAACTTAGAACTAAGAGATACAAATAATATAAATGAGTATAAATATAGAAAGAGAAGAAGCTAACACCTAGATAACCAAATAAGCTCAAAAAAAATAAAGAAAGATAGTCTAAGTATGAGTGAGATATTAAGAAATTTGCTAATTATCATAGAAAAAGAAGAATATGTATTGAAAACTAAGCACAGATATAGAAGTCAAAAGACTTCTTATCATTTCTAAATAGTTATATTAGTTGAATTAAAGAAAGCTCTAGTTTCTTAAAAAGGAAAACTTAAAAACTAAAGAAAGACAAAAGAAATAGTAAACCAAAACAAAGAATATGAAAAAAAAGACTTTAAAATATTAAAATTAGAAATATATAATATTAATAGATTTAAAGTAAATAGTTATAAGTTAGATTTGCTTTTAGAATAAATGAGAAAAAAGAGTATAGATATTATAGGAATTAGTGAAACAAATATTTTAGAATGATAGAACAAATTTTTGATACTAAGAAATAGTGAATTTATAGAGTTTTAGACCAAAACAGATGAAAACAAGATAAAAAGATCAGGTGTAGATCTAATAACTAGAAGAAACTAGAAAAATTATATCAAGTAAATTAATAGATTTAGAAACTACTATATAAGTATACTACTAATGTTTAAGAAAATCAAGTTAGCAATTATTAATATCTATATTCTACCAAGTGACAAAGAAGAAAATCTAACAATATATAATACAAAAGATTAAAGAGTATAAAAAAAACAAGATTAAGATAATAGTTATAAGTGATTTTAATGATATTAGGTCTAGTGAGCTAAATCAAAACAAAGAAGTATCAAACAGAAAACAAGCTCTTCTTCTGCTTAGATAGCTAGAAAGCTCAGCTCTCAAAAACTTATTTAGACAAAGCTATCTATACAAGAAAGAATTTACCTAGTTAAACAAATTATCTAGTACCAGAATTGATTATATATAGATATCAAGTATGCTAAGTTAATGTAATATAAGCTATGAAATTCATTTTGCAGAACTTGTTACAAGAAGTGATCACAGTTTTGTAATTGCAAAGTTAGACACTAGTATTATGCAAAAAACAAGATCGTTAGCTACTAAAAAGTAGCTAAAAGAGAAAAAGAGAATACTTAAGCTAGACAAAGTGCAAAAAGAGAACTAGAAGTGCTATAAAATAAAATTAGAAGAGATTATCTCAAAAAAACTAAATATCACAAATAATTTAGAAGTACTAGAAGAAAGCTATAAAGATAAAGATATTAATAAAATTTGAGATATTATATCTAGTAGTATTTTTTTTTTTTTTTTTTTTTCCTTTGACAGTCGCACTTTACGCATTTATTAGATAAAGAGTTACAGATGGCTAGTCTGCATAAGATTTAACTTAAACAAGAACCTATAGTCCCTCTCTATACATCTAATTTCCTAATAGAAAGCACTGCTCGACACTCCATTTGCATACGTGCCCAAACGTGACCTGTCGCACTAAAAACCTCCTTAACATAAAGAAAAAGAGA
>CAJVPM010001804.1:0-11145 GCA_910592325.1 Scutellospora calospora | reverse complement strand
ATTACAGCAATGGATTACATATTGCAACCAACAAAACCTTCATATAATTGCAATTTCTGAAACAAAACTAAAAGACTTCTCCCAGGCTTCACTCACAAATCCCATATACAAATTTTTTACATCAAATTACTACCCTACTTCTCAACAACAAAGAGAAGCGAGTATGGGAACTGCACTTCTGATACATAATACTGTACAACCTTACATTCATAATATAATGGCTTTTCAGGGAACAATTCTCGCTATAGACTTCTATTTCCCTAACAACAAAACACGTATAATTTCAGTTTACCTCCCTACTAATAATCCTGACCTTTTAATCTGAACTCAGAACCAAATTACTCTATGGGCCACAGAAGGAAAAATTAGAAATTGGTATACGATAATACTTGGAGACTTTAATTCGAACAACACCTCAGCTAAAAAGAAAAACACCATCTTCTCAGAACTCACTTCTAACAATTACACTAGCCTTCTCAACTTTCACAACATCCTAACACCTACTTGGTACTGAAATAACTCATATTCCCAGATAGATAATATATGGGTATCTTCTGATATACTTCTAAATATAGATCCTCCAGATCTAATTAATACAATAGGAATTAAAGATAGTGATCATACTATCCTACGTACAATATGGCATACAAATTTCTCTCCTTCAGTTCTAAGAAACAAGAAGAAAAAATAGAAAATCTATCTATACGACAGAATGACTGAAGAGAACTGGGATAATTTTGCAAATGACATCAACAAATCCTTAACAAACAGCATATCAAGTAGACAAATCACAGACTCAACCTCTTTAAACAAAAGCTGGCATAATTGGTTTTCAAGAGTTAAACACTCTGCTAACAAAAATATTCCTATAACCTATACAGCTCCTAAACCTTTTCATGCACTTTCTCTGAAAGCTTCTAAACTCCATCAAGCATTAAACCATATCAACAAATGCATCCACATTTTAGTTTCTACCTATCCTCCATTCTCTATTGAACATATTATTACACTAGCAAACAAACATCTTGCTAAGACAAACCGACTAACTGAATCTTCACAAAATCTCTTACTCCCTTTAGACCTGAGTACTACAACAATAGAAAATAGTCAAACTTCACACTATATCAATACGATTAAGAAGATTAAGAAATTAAAGTCGACAATATGGAAAAGTAGAAATACAGAAAGGAACCTAGAACAGACAGAATGAATCAAATATTTTGTAAATCGCAGATATACTGACTTCAAAGATAATACCAGTCGAATGATTAATAGTATTTTAAAGAAACAGCAAGACCAAATAAGCTTTGAAAAAATAATTTGCTCTGATGAAATTATTACTAAACCTCAACAAATCAAAGAAGCAGCCTCAACTCATTTTCAAAATTGGACAAAACAAAATCCACCTAACAACTCCTTATAGGCAGAATGGGAAAAATACTACATTCCACTTAAAAATACTAGACTGGATATCTATCAACCTCTGATTAAATCTATTACACTACAAGAAATTACAAATATAATAAACGAAGCACCAAAACAAAAGGCTACCAGTCCCCTAGGAGTCTCAAATGAAATGCTGCAACACCTACCTCCATCAGGCATTTCACATCTCTTACAGATATTCAATGCTTGCCTACAATTAGAACAGCTTCCAAAACAATGGCTAAATTCTAATATTTGGCTAATTCCAAAAAAGGCTCAATATACATACGAGCTTAATACTACTCGTCCAATTACTCTAATAGACCATACTAGGAAAATATTCACTAAAATAATTACTAATAGATTATCCAATATCTTAGATAGACATAACATTCTCTCTCCCCACAACTTCACGGCATTTCCTCAACAATCAATTCTTCAACCTATATCACAACTTACTTCTATAATTGAACATGCTTCTACTTCTAAACAAGAAGTTTGGCTACTACTTCAAGACATGTCAAAGGCCTTCGATTCTGTTCACATACCCACATTAACTAAAGCACTACAAAGAATCCAGATTCCTAGTTCGATAGTTAATCTACTAACCTTTTTACTTTTTAATCGTACAAATCAAGTTATTACAGATTATGGCCTCTCCAAACCTTATCTAGTAGAAGATGGTATAGACCAGGGTGAAACCTTTTCTCCAATATTGTGGAAAATATACTACGACCCCTTAATCTCACGAATACATAAAGAACACATTGGATATCAAGGAACTACTCAAATACAACCTATACCTAAATATATTCAAACTTCTGTAATAGCTTATATGGATGACTCCTTATGGATCACGCCTAATAAGCCTGCTCTTACACAAATCCTCGCAACCGCAAACTCCTTCTACAACTTCGCAATGATTAAAGTTAATCTAACCAAATCCATTTTGGCCACTAACACTACTTCTGAAGACAGAACAATTACTTTCAATGGAGAACTACTAAAAGCAATTGACAAAACTCAACCATTTAAATACTTAGGAGCCTGGTTTTCAGTTATTGGAAAACCGATAACCACACAAAAAACTATTTTAACAGAAGCACTTTCAGTTGCTACAAAACTCCAAAAATCCTTTATAACTGAAAAACAAGCAATTTACATCATCAATAATGTTATAATACCTCGAATTTCCTATCGTTTAAATAGTTCCTTTCTTTCAAATACTCAACTTTCTTCACTCAACAGTGTTTATGCTAATATTGTAAAACAGAAAGCCAAACTTTCTCGTTCTCTCCCTAACTCTTTTCTTTATCATCCAGATATCTATGGTTTAAAGAACTTCATGCAAAATCAAAATGCACACTTAACTTCAACACTACTTCGAAATCTAAACCAATCTTACTTTGAATCTTCCTTCCTAAAAATTTGTCTACAACAATTACAAGATTCAACAGCATCTAATCTCTCTATACTTACACATTTTCCACTCCTTCCAAAAAATGAGTTCTATACTCATACAGGTCAATCAATAATAGCAATGTACTCTCTAAATATACAGTTCGCAAGAAATGAAGACATAACTTGGCCCAAACTATATGAAATAAAAGGCACCTCAATTAACAAACTCTTACATAATCACCCTAAAGCGCATATTTACAAACAACAACTCAACCAACATCAAATATACTATATTGAACAATTCTTCAACCACACGAATAACGAACTTTTAAACTGGACTAGTATATACCACAACTTTCTTAAAATTCCATGAGGACGCATACCGAAATAGTTCATAGAGATACAACAACTTATTAGATCCTCAGAGAATATTATAGCTACTCTCATATATCCGAATCCTTTCACGCTAACAAAATGGATTCCTAAAAAAAAATCATGGGTCCTTACTTGGAATAATTATATAGGCAAAACCAACAACTTTAATAAGAGGAAAGCATCGATACACTATTATATATTATCATCTGATAATACATTATCACCTTGTCCTGAGTGCAAAATTAAAGATCCCAAACTAAAGACAAAAGGCTGTTATTTCCAATTCGATATCAACAAGCTATACTCATTACAAGTTGACTCTAAAAAGATTCTACATGCTGATATTGATAATTTAATGCTTGCACAGACAACAACAGAGAATAGAGTAATACGCAATATTCCTCAAACAACTATACAACTACCACGACCGCTAAATGCATTCTCATCTTTCCCATTACATATATGGAATGAACTCTCAAAAAATAATGATAAAAATCAGGATATACATATATTTATATCCTCACATCCTCGTTCACCATACAACAATGACCAACCTTTAGCAACCTGCTTGCTATCTAATTCCTCGACAACCTGAGGAATCTTCAACAGTTCTTGGCCAGACACTACTCAAGCCTGTCTCACTCTATTCGCTTTTATAATTACAGCATTCCTACCTAATACCAACTTAGTAATTTCTTCAAATAATGCACTCTTTTTAAAATTAATTGAAAATACTTCAAAAACTCCAACATACCGTCTACATTCACTAGACAAAACACATTACACTTTTATTCTTCTCATAATCAAAGCAATTACTACTTCACTTAACCTAACCTCTTTCAATTTAGATAAAGACCTAAAATACAACTTCAAACCTGATCATCTCTTTGAACTCAACATTATCCCTCAACAATTTTTATACAACAGATTCATTCCTTGTTTACTTCAAATTCCTTGCATATACCATCTCCGCTCAATTATTAAAGACAACCTCAAGATAATTAATAGTCTCACTTGGGCTAATCAAAATAGAATTTGTGAATAGTCCTATGGCAGAGGAGATACTCATTGGCCAGCTATCTTAGCTTATATTTCATTTGAAGAACGTCCTTTATCATTAAACACTAATCCAAACTTCTCCAAATTAAAAAACTTTAAAGTCAAACTACTAGCAAATGAGCTACCCACTTACTCAACTTTACACGCTAGAAATCCAACAAAATATAGCAACTATCTTTGCCCACGCTGCCTATCTTCACCTGAAAATAGTGCACATCTGATCTCATATTTAAGAAATAATACTACAATAGATAGCATAATAAGAGATACAATTTCAGCAATTTCAGAAGAACTTCAAATTCCCTCTAATCATACCAACGAGTTCATTTCGACCTTCAAACGGACCTATATACAACAAGAATTTCCACTTGGCTTTATAATAACAGAAACACTAGCTCCATTTGAAAGATATGAAGATAAAACAAAATACGCACCCCTATTACACCACCTTATTATAAAACTTATATA
The DNA here is from genome assembly GCA_910592325.1 of Scutellospora calospora. Classification (NCBI taxonomy): domain Eukaryota; kingdom Fungi; phylum Glomeromycota; class Glomeromycetes; order Diversisporales; family Gigasporaceae; genus Scutellospora; species Scutellospora calospora. The sequence continues at coordinate 6,417 of CAJVPM010001804.1, read as the reverse complement.
TCATGAAATCTGGTTACCCTCAAGACAAATAACACATTCTTCATATTTTCCTAATCCAAATCCACTTCCGTTAACAATACGTACGCAAACTACCACTATATCTCAGAACTTTATTTTAAACAAAATAGCTCAATATATAAAGGATGGACGTTCTTCTATTCCTTTAATATATGAAGACTAGAGGCCTACGACCTTTCTAGCACAGCTTAGGTCGAGAGTAAATTAGCTCTTACCCTTACCTCCCTTTTTCAATTAACTGTATATGTACTTTTAATGTTATATATTCTTTTATTGATATTAATAAAGAGTTAGAGGATAGACCTCGTTGTCAAAAAAAAAAAAAAAAAAAGAAAAAAAAAAAAAAACTAAATAGTATAACTCTAACAAACTATTTAAAAGGTAATGAAATATTCAGAAATTGCCTACTCACCTAGTAAAAGTAAGTAATAGAAAGCTCTACCTTTGAATACTTCTATTTTTTACATTAATAGAGAATATAAAGCTACATTAAAAACTAAAATTCCTACTCAACTCCTTGATGAGTTAGCTAACTAAGCAAAGAAAAATACCTATAAAGCTAATAATAACAAGACAAATATTAAATGCTAAAACTACTACTTCTACTAATATCTAATAGCCTATTACAATCATACTGTACAAAACTATAAAATAAGCCTCTTTGACAAAGAAAAAGATATTAAATTTTTAACTAAGCAACTAATTGATATATACTTTTTAGTACGTATAATCACATATTATAATATTATACTCAACAATACACTAACATATAAAACAATAACTAAATTCTATAAAACAATAGCTGTACCAGAAGCTAAAAAGTTCTTAAAAGAAAAATTCAATATTAACTTCAAACTAGTAGATATAGTAGACTTACTATTTCTAGAAATTAAACAAACTCTTCCTTTTCAGTAAGCTTGTCTTCTACAAATCTATTAATTTCTCCTAATCTTGTAGAAGATATTTGTATAGTAGCCTTATTACCAATACAACTGAAACAACAAGAACTACTACTATGCTATAATAAATTTTTAATATACTACAACTTTCCTCTCCTACACAACAACCAAACTATTAAATCTTTCCTTCACTACCTAAAATCTTACAAGTTCAACTATAAAACAATATTCTCCTTTAACTCCAAACTTGGTGAAGCATATATATATACTCCTGATAATATATATCTACTTAACAACTACTTGTTTATAGAGTCATATCAACTTCTAAAATACTATTAAAATCACAAACTCACTCAACTACTAATTCTAATCTTAACCTTAATATAGTAACTCATAATGTTCAAGGTTTTAATATTTAACTAAAGACAACTTTAGGAAAAATACTATATAAAAGAAAACTTCAATATTGCTAGCATTACTCAAACTAAACTGAAAACTTCACAATCCCAAAAATTTTTAAATACTAAAAACTTCTTCTACTTTTAGGCAAGCCTTGAAAACTCTGCTAAAAGAACTGTATTCATGATTAATAACAATCTGAAGCTATATATTTATAATATACTAATACATCATGAAAGGGCTGTTGCTGTTGACCTCTTTTTCAAACATGACTTCAAATTTAGAATTATTTTAGTTTATTTATCTACTTCAAACAAATCTTATAAGGACTCAGCTTAAGAAAAAGCTACAATATAGATTTAGTAAGCTCTTAGCTTAAAACTCCTTCCTATTATTCTAGAAGATTTTAATATATTTACTAATTATATATCCAGTACCTCTTCTAAAACATGTTTACTTTTTTTTTTTATTTTTAAGGTGGCTTTACATTGCTGAGTGATTTTTATTAGTTTGATATATGAGATTATATATAGGCAATCTCTACAGTTTGTAATTACATGAAGTGTATATAACAAGCCACACATACAACTTTAGTTATTGTCTAATTTAAGTAGTCTACTGCACAGATGATAAACTATCTGATTAGTTCTACACTATGTTACTATACCTGTAACCTGCCTGTAAGCTACCTATTTAAATACTCTATTCAACCAACCTATATCATTACAAACTAACATCACTATAACATCTAACCGTTTAAGCTAGCTAGCTTATTACAGATCTATTTTTTGATACTAGCTTAGATCCTCTTAGAATGCTTAATACTCACATATTGTAAGCCCACAGAGCTCTAGTTAACCTCAAAGCAAACCTACTAGAGCAGCTCATCCTATTCCATAGACTCATCTAGCTTAGACCATTGTAGATGTTTGTATAACCCTAGTTCCTACTATGGCTCTCTACTAGTTTTTTTGTATTTATCTTCTCAGATATTTTACAAGAAAGATCCTCTCAATCTAGTTAGCTGCCAAACCAAGTTGGTGTTACTAGTCCTCTTCATAGAACAGATCTATATATACCTAACTCAATCTGTATTTTTTGATGATAGTTTCTTTTATTGATCAAGCATTAGCTAGTATAACTGTCGAAAGCCATACTACTTCACTGACTTGGGATTTCTACTATGCAGGTCTCCTGACTGTAGATCCTATCAAGATTTATTCATATAATATTATACACTTTGTCATACTTCCAATATCTGATTAATATTGGTACAACTGATTTACAGAGTTACAACTTCAGAAACGAACAGAGTTTACTGTAAGTTGAGTACAAAGGTCTGAGTAATTATTCAAATTTGTTGACAGTAGGATTTGAACTCCAAACCTCTTGTATAGCAGTCTGGAAATCTAACCATTATACTAAGATCATCAGACCTCCAAAACATGTTTACTATTCTACTTATATAGTATTAATATATATGATTTTGCTAACCATACAGCTAATTAACAAAATACTTGGCAAAGTAGCAGATATTGTAGCAAAATTGATTATATCTGGGTATACTATCCAACTATACAATTTTTAACTAAATTTTTTTATAAAGATTCTTTAACTATAACCAATAGTAATCACAAAATTCTAGTCTCTAAATAGTCTTTCCTTTTACTCTTTCTGAAAAAACTAGAAACAAAACTAATACTAAACAAAAAATTTTTAACTACAAAGAAATGACTATGAATTATGGCAAGAATTTGCTAATCAAACAAATTCTAACTTACTAATCAATAATACTTTATTTCTAATACAAACAACAGAATTTTTAGAAACTACTTAGCATAAAATTTAGATTAGTATAATTCAAGCAGCCCTTTCCAAGATCTTTAACAAAAAGTTTATAACTAAAAACTTTTATTATATCTTTTCTTCTAAGGCAACAAAGCTATATCTGGACTTTAAAATTCTAGGAGAAGCAATTAGGAAGGCTAAAAAATACCTAAACAACCACAATATTCTATATCCTGATCTCTCTACTACAATTAATGATATTAATTCTTGATATTTCTTTAATATTTCTCTACTTTTACTTGATATTAATCTAATACCAAACTGGATTTCATTTTCTAAAAACTGCTAGAAATCTCTTTATAATGCTTGAAATCTAGAGAATACTCATCAAATAAGAGAGTACATTAACTAAGCTGCAAATAGAAGATATGATTTTCTTTAAACCAAATCTACTAAAATGATTAATAGTATCTTAGATAGATATAATAAACCAATATACTTTAATAATATTAAAACACAGAATAAAATTACAACTGAACCTTCTGCAATTAAGTTAGCTATTCAATAATACTTTTATAAATAGACTGCTTATTGAAGTCTTAATCAAACAATCTTTAATTCTAACTAGCATAAAGAATATAAACTCTCTCTAGATATTAAATTTGAATGATATAACTCTATATTATCAGAAATGACTACTGTAGAAATTACAGAAATATTAAGTAACTTGTCTAATAACAAGACTTGTAGACCCTTTAGAATTAGTTATAAAATGATTAGACATTCAGATCTGAACACAATTCAAGCTATTACAGCACTACTCAACTGTTATCTAATAATACAAACAATTTCTAAATAATAGAAAGATAGTCACTTTTTTCTATTCTAAAAAAATCTACTTTTGATAGTGATCTTAATAATATATATCTAAATAGTCTTATTGAATATATTAAAAACTTTATACAAAAATTCTAACTACTCAACTTAGCTTAATCTTTACTTATTACAAAATTCCTAACCTACATAATTATATAGCTCTACTAGGAAATAACACAAATACCTTAATATATATTCTTAACAATATTATTGAGGATTCTTATTGTAACAAAAAAGAGCTATAGCTTCTGTCTTAGGATATGAGTAAAGCCTATGATTCAGTTAATCTTGACTTCCTTAAACTAGCTTTTGAATGTATTCAAATTCCTTCTCAACTATATAATATTATAACTAATCTACTAACAAACTGTACAAACAAAGTTATTATAAACTTAAATCTCACAAAACTTTATAATGTTAATAATGATATTGACTAAGAATAAACAATAATCCTTCTGCTATAATATATTTATTATGATTCTCTAATCAACAAAATCTCAAGCTTCTACTAAGACTATACTATGTCTGTAACATACAAAGATTCTATCCTCATATACAAGTATAAAAATCTCAAAATATCATCTTCTGTACTAGCCTATATGGATGATATACTCTGGATTATAAACTCAAAATCAAACTTAGAACTAATAATATAAACAGCAACATCATTCTATCAAATAACCAATATTTAAATTAACTCTCACAAATCATTTCTTATTACCAATACTAAAAAACAATTCGAGTTAAACTTTATTAACTCATCTATACAACTATAACAATCTAATATACTATTCAAATTTTTTGGCTATTAGTTTACTTTAGATCACAAACAAACTCAGCAAACCAAACTTATTACTAATAAAATATCTTATTTAACTAATACTCTTAAAACCAAACATATAACTGACAAACAAGTTAGTTATATTATTAATATAGTTATTATTCCTATTATTGAATACTATATTTATAATATTATCCTCTCTCAAACAATATGCAACAAAATTCGAATACTCCAACTCAACCTAATACCAAACATAATATATCCTACTTAGATACAACTCTGGATGTATTAGACCCTAACATTCTATTCAAATATTTAGGAGCTTGGTTCTCTACAAGCAACAAACCTACACTTGTTCAAAAAGTTATCAACAAAGAAATACATACTTGTATAAACAAACTTCAACTAGTCCATATCACAGAAAAACAAGTAATCTATATTATAAATAATATTATCATTCCTCGATTATCTTATCAACTTTACAGTACTTATCTCTCTCAAAACAACTCTATTCACTAAACAAACTTTATACTAATATAGTTAGACACAAAGCCAAACTTGCTTGTAGTATTCCTATATCTTCTTATACTATCTAAAAATCTATTTCCTTCTATCACTCCCTCTTGTACAAATCTCTTACTTGGTTTCTTCTTTATCTCAAAATTTGAACCATACAGAATTTGACTCTTCATTTCTTAAAGCTAGACTACAACAACTTCAAGATTCAATATACTCAAGCTCTTCAATCCTTACATATTCTCCAATATTTCCATCTTTTTAACTCTATATATATACTGCTCAAGCTATACTGGCTATGCATAAACTCAATATACAATTTCTTCACCCAAATAATAACTGGCTGATTCCTTTACTTACTACTCTTGGTACCCCAGTTGATTCTATTTTATCAAAAGCTTCCACCTTTATAAGCCATCTTAAGGAACAACTAAATATATATAGTGTTATATGTATAGAACAATTTACTAATCATAATAATACTAAAGTACTTAATTGGAAACAAATCTATTAAAATATTAACAAAATTCCTAGAGGACGAATTCCTAAATAGTTTAGCATAATTCAAGAATTAATTATAACATCTGACAATCCCTCATTATCAAGAATAACTCCTAACCCTTTTACAATAAAACCTTGGGCTACTCAACAAAAGAAGAAGAAAAGAAAAAAAGATTAGATCATTACAAATACCTTCAAATTTGGCTATATCCTACAAAGCACTTCTAACTTTACCAAAATTTGATATCATCAAATATCATCTGACAACAAACTTATACCTTGTAAAGGATGTGAAATATCTCAAAATCCTTAAAACACCTCAAATTGCTACATTTGAGTACAACTGTCAACAATATATAATATTACAGTAGACTGTAAAAAAATACTACATGCTGATACTTCTAATATTCACAATACTCTTCTAAACCCCTTCTATCAATCAATAACAAGCTTCTCTATCAATACTACTTCTCAATTCTTTAATACTTCTTCTCATTTACAAAAACCACTTTGGAATGCTTTATCTTCAACAAATCTTCATTACACAAATATCACTCTATCCTTTTACTCTACTCCACATCATGAACTTAGCAATAATTTTCCTTTAACCTCTTGTAGTTTGAGCTCTACATCATTAAC
>CAJVPM010001803.1:0-11146 GCA_910592325.1 Scutellospora calospora | reverse complement strand
GCTAATTAATACTGTTTTCAATTGGAAAACAAATCTAAATAAAGTCGTGGCATGACTGCTGAATTTTAAAAAAAAAACTCTCTATTATACAAATTTCTGCTGAGTATAGAAACAAATTCTACTCTCAAGCAGAAAAAATAATCTTCAACTATCATTATCTCTAACTAAAAACAAAAACACTAAACAAACTTAAACTAAAAAACTCAATTTAAATATCTATACAACAATATCCTATACTCCTTTTCAATAAACTCTTCTGTAGAGTACATTAATACAACTACTACTTCTAGAATAATAATGTTCTCTATTTATTGTAAGCTATTTCTAGAAGAGAATATAGTAAGTAGATAAGCAGACAAGTCTATTTATTTGGAAGACCAATTTTATAATAGCTAGACTCAACATATAGGACTCTTGTACAACTGTGAAAATCAGATATATAGCAAGTAATTCTACAGATATTAACTCCTTCCCTTTAGTTAGCAATACCTCATCTCATATTGAAGTAACTATCTACTTTAATCTCTTCTTACTAAACTACAAGCTGCCTCAGATATAACTTTAGGGTTCTTCCTAAAACATCTCTAAAACTTATCCTTTTCATATCTATTCAAAATTTTAATTAATAATCACAAAACAGAAACTCATATTTATATTAACACAAATAAACTACTTTATCTAATTATATTCTACATCTACTAACACACTACCATAAATTTTACAACCTATCTATTTGTACAAAAATCAAACCTCTACAATTTAATACTAATATTTTCCTTCAATCTAACTATAACCTTTTCAATAACAACTTTTTAACCTCAAACTCTTCTTCTTCAAACTAAAAAATACAAGCTCACTTACTAATAATTCACTCTTTCAACACAAATAGTTTACTAGAAAAATATAAACAACTAAGCCTTATTAACTATATTATAGAAAATCAAATTGATATATTCAGAATTTCTGAAACTTACCTCAACTCCAAAGAAACCAAATTCTTTACAATATCCAAAAACCTTACTAACTACTAAAATCTATAGATACCAAGTAACTGTAGACAAGGTGGTATAGGCATTATAATCTACAAACATATAGCAAAATATATAGGAAAAATTTAAGTTTTCAAAAACTTTTTAATAGAAATAGATTTATTTTTCAAAAACAATTTTATCAAACTTATCCAAATTTACTTTCTAACACAAGAGAAAAACTTCTTAGTAAAGAATTCTAACATACCTTACTCCAATTCTCCAATTCTCTCAACAAAAAATTATAATTATAGGTATCCTAAATAGCACATATTTACTCCACAAAACCATTCAACAAATATACAAGCAAATCTGAATTCTACGATGCCAACAGCTATCTGCCAATACCCCTACATCCACCTTAAGTAATGCACCAATTGATACTCCACCAACTTCCTTAGAACAAACCCATACCCATAACTATACTATACAGTTAGCCAAAAAGAAAATTGACAATTAGGCAAAAATCTATGCCAAATCCAATATCACTGATATATTTATAGCAACCATTCATTACCAAATCTAGATGAGGTCTTTGGCCTACTCTAGTAGAGTACAGGCTGAGAGATAAACTAGCCCTTGCTTAGGTAATAGTAGTCAATTAATGTAACACAATCATATTGTTCTTATATTATTAAACTCAATAAAATCCAAGGCAAGGCCTTATTCTATAATAAAAAAAAAATAATATAATGATAATAATAATGATAATAAATATGATAATAAATTTTTACTTACCATTTTACAAATCAACTAATTGATCTATTAATCAGATCAAATAATAATTAGTTAGTATAATTTAGATTCATTAGATTTTAGTATTAAGATTAATATTATTCATACTCTTTCTATTTATTACTCTAACCAATTTTGAAGCAGAAAGAAAACTAAAAAAAACATATAATTTCTATTAAGAACAAGTAAAAAAGCTACTAAGTAAAAGAAAGCAAAGAAGAAAAATATATATAACAAAACAGAAGAATAGAGAAAAGTCCAAAGAAACTCAAAATATTAAAGAAGTTTTAATTTTAGAACAAACAATGAAAAATTTTTTTAGAATTTCAGGAAATAAAACAAACTCTGAGATACAGATCACTTGACATAGTACAAACATATGTAAGCTAAAGTAAACAAAACATGATATAAGAAAATCTATGTATCATGTGCTGAAGATTAGAAACAATACATGCAAAACCAAATTGAACAGCTCTTAAGTAATCAGAAAAAGTCATTAGGAATTACCAAAAAAAGATAAGATCACTTCAAAGAATAGAAGATAGAGTTAGAGAATATGTAGAATAGAACAAAAGCAATAAGACTAGTAGAGATAGTAACAAAAGTATATGGCAAGGAAATAATAGCTGAAGGAAATGATGTAATAATGAATTTGAAAGACTATATAGATAAAATAATTACAGAGATTTTAGAAGTAGATAGTGATATAGTAACAGTAGTGAGAAAATGAAAGAAAGTAATAGAAAGAGCAGCAATAACAGAAGGAATTAATAGAGTTAAATTAGTACTAGGGCAATTAATACAGGATATAATAGTAAGAAGAGATGAACTAATAATATCTAAGATCGAGAGCAAATCAGATAAAGAAATAATAGATCAAACAAACTCCTTAAAGATAGTTAAGAATACTAAAGAAGTACAAGCTCTACTAGAAAGACAACTTCTAGTAAAAGAAAGAAGCAAAGAAGATGATAACCTAATAGAAAATATTAAAGAAATACAAAACAAAGAAAGTGTTAAATCAAACCCAAACCTCTACTTAAATACTATGGAAGATTCAGAAGAGGATCTGACACTAGCAGAGTCTGATTTTTCTCTTAAAAAAAGTATCTGAGTACCAAGTAAAGATAGATGTGAGGGAAAAAAGATTATAAAGGCAAAAGTAGTAGCTATAAAAGTACTTGAAAATAATGCAAGTCATAGAGAAAAGTCTTTAAAGTAGTCAATAAGAGAAATGTTCAATTCAAAAAAATATATGAAAAATTTGACTAAGATAATTTGTAGTATACCTTAATCTTCAACTGTGAGAAAGGCTATAAAGAAGCTAAGAAGAAATTAGAAAATAAGAAAGAAGAGTACAAGTAAGATAAACTAATTCGCGAAGAAAATTTAGAAAAAGATAAAGATACTTAATCTTCAGATAGCCAAGATATAGAGATTACAACTACAGATATAAAGGAAGAAAGAGAAAAACAGGTAAAAGCAGAACTAGAAGAAGTGCTAATAAGAAAGAAAAATAAGATCATAATCACTTCAGATCAACAAGAAAATACAAGTAATGAAAATATCAGAATCTAGCAAGATTCTAACAACTCAAATGAAAACAAAGAAGAAAATATAAAAACAGTTTGGGATTTACTAAACTAGGCTAGAAGAACTTAGGTTTTTGAGATAGTTCAGTTCATAGGAAGAGTAGAACATATAGAGATGATCAAAAATACATAAGATAAAATACTAGCAGAAGTTAAATTCAAAGTAGGCACCTTTGATGAAAAAAAATTGAATGAAACTTAGTGTTTGTCTTTTGTAAACCAGATTTTATTAAGAGTAATAGCAAGTATTAACAATTTTGAATTATTTTGTATAAGAAACAGATTTGGCAAAAGACTTCTAGACCTACTAGAGAATATGAATAAATTATTACTCTGAAAACAAATTAAAAAATCTAGAGCCAAGGCACTACATATCTTCAAAAATACCAATAGTAATAATATGAATAGTGCAATAGTATATTTCAAAAATTAAGAAGATATGATAAATATCTTTAAGTTCTCGATGTACTACTACAACAATAAGCTAAAATAGATAATCACAAGAAACCAAAAGATAGAATTACTAAAAAATCAAAGATCTAAAGACTATGAAGAAAGTGAAGTAGTCACAAGAAAAAGTAAAAAAAGCTTAGGGAAGAGAAAGAAACTTGAGCAAGAACAAGAAGGTGAATACAGAAAATATATACAAGAAAGAGCATAAAAAAAGGAAAGCTATTCACAAGAAGTTTTAATTAGTCTAGCTTTAAATGAACATAAAGAAAATTAGAGAAAAGCCTAGACCTCTTAAAGTAATAGTGAGAAAGAAAGATTTAAAGTAGAAAAGAGAAGTAGCCTTCAAAAGAAAATAAGAAGTAATGAAAGAGAAGAAGTGAATAGACAAAACCTTCATAGAAATTATAACAGATCCTTAGATTATATAGCTCAATTGATACAAAATTTGAAGAGAAAAATTAGAAATTTGAGGACAAAATTTTTAAATCACTTCTAATTTTCATATTAGTTGAATTAAAGAAATCTTTGTCTGAACAAGAAGAAAAACTTGCACAACAACACAAGGAATATTTAGTCAAAAAACAAATCATAATGAACTTTAGTTTATTAAATATTATTATATACTACATTAATAGTCTTAAAGCGAACAGTCATAAGTTGAGTTGTTAATAGAATAAGCTATAGTAAACAATATAGATATACTAGAAATTAATAAAACGAATATTTCAGAGTAACAAGACAAATTTTTATGCAACAAAAGAAGCAACTATATAGGTTTTTGAACTAGAGCATATGAAAATAAATTAAAAAGCTCAGGAGTAGATTTATTAGTTAATAAAGCATGATAAAAATATATAGATCAAATCTCAAGATATAGTAATTACTATATTGATATACTAATCTTTTTTAAAAAGTATAAATTATTAGTTATTAGTTTATATATACTACTAAACAACAAAGAAGAAAAGAAAAGAATCTAACAGCAAGTAATCAGAAAAATCAGAGAATACGAAAGAGATCAAATCAAAATTATAGTTATGAAAGACTTCAATAATATTAGATTGAATAAGTTTGACCAAAGTAAAGAAGTTTCTAATAGAAAGCAGTCTCTTCTTCTTCTTAGTTAGCTAGAGAACTTAAGCTTTAAAGATATATTTAGAGTAGCATATCTATATAAAAAAGAATTCATATAGTCAAACAAATTAGTTAGTATGAGAATAAACTATATATAGGCCTCAAAGAAGCTTTGTCAGTATGTGATAAGATATAAGATAATAGAAGCTAAATATGTTACAAGAAGTGACTACAGAATTGTATCAACAAAAATAGGTACAGATATATTACAAAAAACAAGATCTCAAGTAAGAGAAAAGTAGCTAAAAGAAAAGAAAAGAATTCTTAAACTAGACAAAGTACAAAAAGAGAACTAAAAAAGATATAGAGCAAAGTTGAATGAAAAACTAAAGAAAAAGCTAGAAACAGAAAATAATATAGATTTAGCAGAAGAAAACTTTGCAAGTAAAGGTATTGACGAATTGTAGAACACAATCTCAAGTAGTATCTTAGAAAATACATTTGCAAATCTACTAAGTCAAAAAGTATCAACAAATAGAATACCACTAAAGAAGACAAGAAGTAGTGATAAGGTATACAAAGATTTGAAATGCTTAGGCAGAATTTGCTATATGTACTTTAAAAAAGCAGAACAGAATATAAATGAAGAAAAGTATTAATAAGCAAATAATGAAATTAACAGACTTAATAACAAGTATAAAATACAAATAGATAAGGTATATGCGAAGCAATAGACAAAAAGAAGAGGGGAGGAACTAAAAGTATAGTAGAAGCTTCTCAGTGCAAAAGTATAACAAGAAAGAAAGAAAGAAGAGATATCAGATATAATTATATATATAGATACTCGTTGTGAGACAATTCAAGATGAATTAAAGTATATACTTAATAGTTTACTCAAGAGATCCTCCAAAAAGATTAAGATTAATAGAATGATAATAGTTATAGAAAATGAGAAAGTATTGCTTACAGAAGAAAAAAAATAATAAATAAAGTAAGAATATATTTTATAAAGCAGTTCTGAAAATGAATCACAAACCAAGAATCCTTCTCTACAAGATAGATTCAAGTATATAGTCCTATAAAGAAGTTAAACAGAAATATATACAATAGTTTGCTTAATACAGTAACAGAAAAGAAATAGAGGAATGCTCTTAGCAAAACCAAAAACAAGTTCATATTAGAAGTTTCTGGTATTAGCTATTCACTAATTAAGAAAACAGAAAAACTAGTACAAAAAGTATTTATAATACTAGCAAACTAGTGTATAGCTATAGGAGATATTCTACTTAAATAGAAGTTAGATTAATTGTATCCAATTCAAAAAATGAAAGTAGAATCATGATCTATCAAATATTAAGCAATTGTTTTACTAGAAGCCTTCTGAAAAATAGTAGTAAGAATAATTAGTAAAAGATTAGATCAAATATTTGTAATGCATAAGATACTAGAAAGCCCCAACTATACAGGTCTGTTAGGAGATAGCACAGCAAGTCCTATACATATTATAAACAATATTCTAGAAGACACAAGACAAAAAAACAAAGAAGTTTGGATTTTGTTTTAGGATATGAAGAAAGTATATAACTCAGTGAGCTCGAAATGATAGAAAAAGTACTAAGAAAAATCAAGTTACTAGAATTGATGATAAGATTTCTTCTTAGCTTATACAACAAAAGAAAAATTAAAGTGATTATTGAGTATAGACAAACTAATAAATTCAAAACAGAGAATAGGTTAGATCAAGAAGAAGTAATATCATATTTAATATTGTGCATATTTTATAACTTATTATTATGTTTAATTCATAAAGAAGAAAACTTAGGATATGTCATCAACTCAAATTGGCTTCAAGACCTAAGAACAAATAAAACTTAAGCATCATACTGGCAACTAAGTGTTTTGGCATATGCAGATAATACAATATGAATAGCTAGATATAAAGAAGAGATGTAAAAAATAATTAATATCTCAACTAAGTTTTATAAGCTTAATAATATTGAAATAAATAGTAAGAAGTCAGAGCTCTTAGTATTAAATCACAAAGTTAAAAACAAAAAGCAAAATAACATATTAGAGATCAGACTAAGCAAATTTAGAGAAACAGTTTGAGCAAAAAAAGAGAAAGAAGCAATTAGATACTTTGAGGTCTGGATTTCAGAAAAAGGTAGAAAAGAATATAATGAACTAATAATTATGAAGGAGGTAGCAAGAATGTGTAAAGCAATTTGGTAGAAAAAAGCCTCAGTTAGTCTGCTAGTCTATTTGAATAATAGTATTTTATTACTAAGTATTGAGTATAGACTTCAAACTTTATTTCTCTTAAAAAATACATATAGACATATACAGAGATCTATTTAAATATTAATTAAAAACAAGATAGGTTTAGCAAAGTTAGCTTCAAATAGTATATATAGTCATACCAAAATTTTAGGCATATATATGTTTTGCAAAACTAGTTAGCATACTATATCACAGAGCTAACAATATATATAAACAAACTAGATAAATTAGGAGTAACTACTAGACTTAGAATAAATGAAGCTTAATTAAAAAGCATGTGTTTAGGTAATATTTTTAGTGGTGATAAGAAGCTTGAAAATATTAAGCTCAAGTTCAATTTAGTATTTAGAGTAATAAGTGAAGCAAAAAAACTTAAATTCAGCTTTTAACAAAGTAATGAATATAAAAATAAACCAGATATAAGAGGTACTAGCTTACTAACTATACTAGAAAGAAAAGAGGTGATCAACTACAGAAATAGTAACAACTTGAGTATTTTTATACTTGAGCAACTAATCAATAATAAAGGGAATACTTTGTTAATATAGCAACAAGTAAAGCATATTAGAGGTCTTAAAAGTAAAGAATGTAAACCAAACTAGTATAAAAATATAGAGGAAAAAGTACTTAAAAACAGTAGTTTAAGAAAGATAAAAAAGAATTATCAAGTAGAAGTACTAAACAGAATAGTAATAAGATATAAAGATAGAAGAGTCTTTGCAAATAAGAGAAAGAAAGAGTAGATAATCTTCAAAAAGGGAATAAAAGTAGAAAGTAGAAAAGTAATAAAAAAAAAGCTCAAAACATTAATTGTAAAGTATTAGCAATTAATAGTTAATGATAATAATAAGGACAATACTATTTTAGAAAATATAAAGGCTGTAATCTAGAAAAGCATAATAACCAAAGCTATATAATTAGACAGAAATGTGAAAGTTGGTACCAAGTGCTAGAAAAAGTTTATAGAAATTAAGAGGTTTCACAAATGAAAATTCTAGTTTCAGCTTACAAGAGAAACAGTAAGTTAGATAGTATAGAAGCTAGTAAAGATATTAGAGATATAAAAATTTGTATTATAGATATAGAGAAGGCAGAAATATATAGAGTAGTAAAAGATAAAAAGATACAAGTAGAACTATATAAGTTAGCTAGAATTATTAAAGAGAAAAAAGAGTTAGATATATATACAGATAGTTCATTAGTTATAGAGTTATTAGGAGATAAAGAAATTAAAAAGATAGGTATAGGATAGGTTATAGCAAATAATAGTAGTAGCAATTGTAGTATAAGTTTTGGTAGTAAGATACTAGACTAGCTCTCTTTGACTTATGCTGAACTAAATACAATTTGGCAGTACTACTAGTTGTATCATATAGAGCAAATATTAAGATCTTCTCTAATAGTAAAGTGGTAATTGAAAGAATTCAAAACTTTCAGGGCCTAACAAGTATAAGAAGCAACTTTAAAGCTAAGAATCATAGTTTAATTAACCAAATTCTAGACTGTTGCCAAATAAAAGAAATCAAGCTAGAGCTTATTAAAGTTAAACAGTATAACTTGAATATATAAAATGATAAAGCAGACTATTTAGCAAAAGAAGGTCTTATATCTAACTTTATACTCGAGACTTAAGAAGTATTAATAAGTAAATTAAGAATATTCTCTATTTGAAAGGGAAAATAATAGATACTGCACTTAGATCCTTCATTAACCTAACTATAACAACAATAAACAAGAATACATGAGCAAACTTAAATAGTATCAAATTAGTACTAAATCAGAGAGCAACAGATCTAAACAATTTTGATTTAAACTAAAACAATATATAGAGTATTCTGAAAAGCCAGCAGAGCAAAAGATGTATAAGCATTAGGAAAAGTAATATACTAATATTTAGAATCAAATACCTCAACAAGCTTTTACTTACAAAAGATATATGCTATCAAAGAAACTCTGTACTTTACAAAAACAAAACTTGCATTATCTGCTATACAAAGGTAGAGTCATTAAAATACTTAGCAAAATGCTAAATATATCAAGGGATTTAGAAAAAAATAGAAGTGTTTATAATGGAGGAGCTAGAACAACAGCTTTGTTCTAAATAGGAAATTACAATAAGAAGCCAAATACTTAATAAGGTTTTTTTATATTTAAATATAGAAACTAGACTTAAAAAAAAAACTTTATTGAAGTAGTATAGTCTTTGATAGTCATACTGGCTAACACTTAATTCAGAAAGGAAACTATTGATGAAAGATGCAGATTAAATCGAATGCATATAAATTTGTTCTACAAGGAGGATCAGTAACACCAACCTGGCTTGGTAGCTAATAAATTGGGAGGATCTGCCTTGTGAAATATCCAAGAAGATAGATACAGAAAACTGGTAGAGAGCTACAGTAGGAACTGGGATTGAATGAACATCTACAAAGGTCTAAACTAGGTAAATTCGTAAAATAGGTACAGATTACTTTAGTAGATATGTTTTAAGGTTAACTAGCTCTGCGGGATCTATAATGCATTAGATACAATGTATTTCAAGAGGACCTAAGCCATTCTGAATAAATAGATTTGTAATGAGCAAGCTGGCTTAAGCAGTTAGATGTTGCAGTGACGTTAGGTTAGATCTGTATGGGTTAATAAACAGAGTGTTTAAATAGGTAACTCATAGGCGAGTTACAGATATAGCAGCATAGTGTAGAACCAATCAGGTAGTCTAATCGCTATGCGGTGGACTACTTAAATTAGACAATGACTAAAGTTATACGTATGGCTTGTTGTATACTCTTCATATAATTATAAACAGTAGGGATTATCAATATATAATCCTGTTGACAATTCTAATAAAATTTTTTTGGCAATGTAAGCTGCCTTAATAACAAAAAAAAAAAAAAAAAAACTTTATATACAGGGACTCACTAGCAAAAGTTTAGTAGCAAAGGCCAAGAATCTTCTAGGCTTAACTTCCAAAGTAAACAAAGCTATTTGCTAGTTCACTAAAATATTCTGGTCAAACTTCTTTGAAAGACTTTGAAAATTTTGCTACAAGGTAATGTCTGAGTAAAAGAAAAGAAATGATATTAACAACAAGAAAAAGAAGAAAAAGTTTAAATACAACTCCCAAACCAAAGTAAGGAAGAAGCAAGAAAATAAAGAAAATCAAGTTCTAATAGAAATAGAGATGAAAAAATTGAAACAAGATAAAGAAATAAGAATTCAGAAAGAAGCTAAAAGCAAAGTTGAAAGATAGATCGAAAAAGAAATTAAGGATAGTTGGTTAAGTTTCAAAAACAATTAGACAATTTTAATACAAGTGCATAGCAGCCTTTTGTAGATCTTTAAAGTAAGACTCTGTTTAGATATTCTAATCGTTTGAAAGAAAAATTTGTTATTATAGCAAATTATATCTAGGCACTTTAAGCAGCTGAGTAAGTCTAGATTTAAGTCAAAAAAGCAGTTGTATAGCTAGTTTTACTTAGTTTATATTTTTGCTATAACATGTTTTATATTTTCTTTTAATAAATAAAAGGTAAGAATGCCTAAGAGAAAAAAAAAATTAATGCTAATATTAAGATGTTTGATAGCTTAGAACTAATCTAGATTTATCATTAGCCTCAAATTACTATCTAATAACTCTTTTCAGAAAAATAGTAAATCTTTATTTAGATTCTAAAAAGTCTTTTAGATTCTTTTATCATATATATCAGTAAGATTTTCAGAATTATTAGGCCTTTTAACTTACTTGTGACATGATTCTTCAAACCCTTTCTAGTTAAACAGAGACTTTAATTAGTACTTCAAAGAAACTGTCAAAAAAATCAATGATAGTCTAAATATAACCTCTTTTGATATAGATATTTTTTTTGCAATTAGATAATTGCAAAAATATCTTTAATTAGCTAATGAGTAGTTTGAAAAGTCTTAGTAGATACAATTAGTTATTTTAGAAGCCTCATTTAGTTTAGTAGACATATTAGCTATATT
>CAJVPM010001802.1:0-11147 GCA_910592325.1 Scutellospora calospora | reverse complement strand
AAGGTTCTACACTAGTTGTGATACCTGAAATCTATTTGAAGATTCCCTATTTAAACCCTCTGGCCCTATAACTTACCTATTTCTATCTATTTATACCAAGCCAGCCTAACCCCATGCTACTTCTCCAGGAAGACACCTGAGCTGACATATGCCCACAAACTTTATGATTCGAAGCCTAGGCCTATCTCAGGTACCTCTTCACCAACTTCTAAATCAATGAGCTCTGTAGTACTCAAATATGCTACGCTATATCCCAATCTAGCTTGCATATACCTTTGTTCGATGTTCGTACAAACCCAGTTCCTACTGTGGTCTTCCACCAAGTTAGTCATCTGTGCCTCCAGATATCACATAAAGTAGATCCTCCCAAATCTGTTGCTTGGTATTGCCTGCTTTGCTACCAGATATCACACGAGACAGATCCTCCCAAATCCAGTTAGCTGCCAAGCCAAGTTGGTGTTGCTATATGACCTCGTGTAATAGACTTACTTGCATCTGTTTCGTCGATCCTTCTGTACTCAGGACTTACTCATATCTATTTTGCTGATCTTTTCATACACAGATTTCTTTTCCCAAATCAGACATTAACTAGTATAACTATCAAAATCTGTACTACTTCACCTAACTCGGGATTTTTATCATGCAGGTTCCCTGCCCATAGATCCTATTAAGATTTATTCATGTAACATTATGCCTTGTCAAACATCTTGTCACACTTCCAATACCTGATTGGCATTGGTGCAATGTGATTTACAGAGTTACAACCCCAGAAACGAGCAGAGTTTACTGTAAGTTAAATACAGATATCTAGGTAATTGTTCAATTCTGTATACAGTGGGATTTGAACTCTAGATCTTTTGCATAGCAGTCTGACAACTTAACCACTACACTAAGATCGCTAGACCTTTTATAGCAGACTACTTAAATTAGACAATATCTAAAGTTGTATGTATAGTTTGTTGTACACTCATCATGTAACTGTAAAACCTTAGGAGTTTACCTTAAGATAGTTTTGTAATAACAAATTAATAAAATCTAATTGGCAAAAGAAGCTACCTCAAAAAAAATAAAAAATAAAAAATAAAAGGAGCTAAAGTAGTAAAATAAATTTATTAATTTTTCTGAGTTATAATAGTAGTAATTACAATTCAAACTAGTTAATAAGCAAGTTTACTGGTAGCAAGTTTAGAATTGAGATATATTTTAGAACAAATATAGTTCTAAATTTTTTGAATTGAAGCTATTGATATAGTGATATAAATAGTAGAGTTATATGGAAATATAAGTAGAGTGATAATAAGTATAATAAGAATTGAGTAAGTTCTATTAGGCAAAAGTGATTTTATAAAAAAAAGTTAAATTCTGTATCTGAGATATGCCAATAGGAGTTAGTAATTAATGTAAAGCTTGTAGATAGAAAATAGTTTGTATATAGAGTATTGTTAGTGTTAAAAATATAGATATATAAATTAATAGTAGATTTTTTGTATAGTTGTTTATATATATTTTAAAGTTTGTTTGATATTTTTAAGTTTGTAAAGGACTTAAATAAGTTTTGAGTTATAAGATCTTGCTTATTATACTGCTTTTAGTTAGAAAGTAAAATAAGAGATAGAGTAGTAAAAGTTACCTCAGATATCATATATAGTTATAAATAAAAGATAATATTAGTAATATCAGAATAGAGTTTTTTTTAGAAGCTAACTTGTTTTTTTTTTTTGTGTTATTAAGGTGGCTTACATTGCCAAAGGAATTTTATTTGAATTGCATATGGGATATCTATTAATAGTCTCTACTATTTGTAATTACATGAAGAGTATATAACAAGCTACACGTACAACTTTAATTATTGTTTATTTAAGTAGTCCACCATACAGACAATTAGACCACCTAATTGGTTCTACACTATGCTACCATACCTGTAACCTGCCTGTGAATTACCTATTTAAATACTTTGATCATTAAACCATACAGATCCAACCTAACGTCACCGCACATCTAACTGCTTAAGCCAGCTAGCTCATTACAGATCTATTTATTCAGAATGGCTTAGGTCCTCTTGGAATACATTGTACCTAATGCATTGTAGGTATTGCAGAGCCAGTTAATCTCGAAGCATATCTACTAGAGTGGTCCGTACCTATTTTATAGATTCATCTAGCTTAGACCCTTGTAGATGTTCATACAATCCCAGTTCCTACCATGGCTCTCCACCAGTTTTCTGTATCTATCTTCTCAGATGTTTTACAAGGCAGATTCTCCCAATCCAGTTAGCTACCAAGCCAAGTTGGTGTTACTGATCCTTCCTGTAAAATAAATTTATACGTACTCGACTTGATCTGCATCTTTCATAATAGTTTCTTTTCTGGATCAAGTGTTAGCCAATATGACCTTCGAAGGCCGTACTATTTTACCAACTCAGGATTTCTACTATGCAGGTCCCCTGCTCATAGATTTTATCAAGATTTATTCATGTAATATTAGTCTTGCCAAACGCTTCGTCATACTTCTAATATTTGGATGATATTGGTGCAATGTGATTTACAAGGTTATAACTCCAGAAACAGACAGGGTTTACTGTAAGTTGAGTACAAAGGTTCAGGTAATTATTCAAATTCATCGACAGTGGGATTTGAACCCCAGACCTCTTGCATGGTGGTCTGACAACCTAACCACTACACTAAGATCGCCAGACCTTTTAGAAGCTAACTTGTATTTTCATTACTTTGTGAATACTAGTTGAAAATTTGCAGTATATAGTAGATAGGCTATGGTTAAAGAGTAAGTAGCAGTTACAATGAGTAATATTGTTATTAGAAGAAGAGTAGATCTAGTAAGCTATATATGCACTATTATGTTTTAGTATATTAGTGATATAGTCTATAATAGAATTATTATTTATGAGTTTTAGGATCTAAGTAGATTTGTTTGCTATAAAAGAAGTTAGTATGAAGAGGTTAGAAGAGAGTAAGAGTAAATTAATAGATTGTGAAGTTAAAGCTAGATTTGTTAGCTTGTAGAACTATTTGAATTCTCTTCTTCTAAGTATTTTGTTTGTAGTATATAGAATATAAGACTATTTAAGTATGTAGCTATATGATAGTTAAATAGTTGTTCAATAAAATATAAGTTAATTTTGTTTAGACTAGTTTTGATGTAATATAGTTTTTTTAGTAATAAGACAAGTGTATTAATACTATTGTCTTGAGTTTTTATTAGAATAGACTATAGTTGGAATGAATTAGTAAAATAATATATATTATTATATAAAGTGAAGATGTGTTAGACTATTGTAATAGAATAGTCTTGATATAAGAAGATTTTTGAGTAATATAACTTATAAAGATCAATTTGTTAGTTAAAGCTAAGTTTTGTAGTTGCTGTAGACAAGCTTTAATAAAGAGTTAGTTAAAGAAAAAGTAGTTAAGTATTGTTATTAGAAAAGATATAATATATTGTATTTGAATATTAGATAAAGTTTTTAGATTATAGATCTTGTGACAGAAAATAGTTGAATTAGGTAGTAGCAAATATAGATTTGTGCTTGACTAATATTATATATTAGTTTGTATATTTAGTGTATTCAGATGTAGGAAAGAAGATATTTTGTATTCTATAATTAAAATATGTGAGGATTACTATATAAATAATATAAATTGCTTGTTTTCTTGTTCTTTTTGCAGTATATAGTTTGATAAAGGCTTTAGATATTTTTTGTTTAATAATTTTGTAAGCAAGATTATGACTTTTCTCTGTTATAAACTAGTATTCTAGAAAGCAGAAGACTTCTTTATCAGATATAGATTGTAAAACAGAAGTATTAAATAGAATAGTAGAGTTTTTTTGTAATATAATCATAGTTAATATAGATTTGTTAGGATTAGTAGTAATGTTAGTGAAGTTGTAAAAGAATGTAGCTATATTAAAGATTATGTTAAACTATTATTTAGAGTTAGCAATCTAGAGTATATTGTCTATATAAGCTAGAGTGAATAACTAATAAAGTGTTAGGTATATATAATTAAGTTGTTAAAAAGTTGTAGAATAGTAAAAGTATAACCAGATATTGTGCATGTAATTTTTGATAATAGAGGATCATAATATATTCTCTATAGTATAGAAGTTATTATTTTATTCTAGTCTATTCTATTATTAACAAAGTATATTTGGATAAGGCCAAGAGTAGTAATGACTTGATTAGTTCAAGAGTTAAATATATGAGTTGAGTCAATAGAAATCAAGCAAATTTTTTCTAAATAAATTTTTTTGAAATTTTAACTAATAATAACTTAGCAAAAACTTAATCAAATTAATAAAATTTTTTTTAAAATAAATATTACAAATTGTAGAATTCATTTAAAAAAAAAATTTATTAAATTTGATAAAGTTTTGATTGAGTTATTGTTGTTTAAAGTTTCATAAAATTTTAATAAAAACAATTTGCTTAATTTCTATTGACTCACCTCTATATTAAGAAGTAAATTAATTATAGAGAGTGAAATCTTGATTCTTTTAGTATAAGTTGAAGTAAAGAAATATAAACAGAGTTATATGCTTTGCTTATATTTTGTGATAAGATTCAGATTTCTTTTTTATTATAATATGTATCTTCTAGAATATGAGTTAATATAAAGATAGGTAGAGAAGTTAAGATATATAGTAATGCAATATGATTATAAGAGTTGAGAATTGATCAGACTAAGATTTTGTTAAGCCTAGAAATAATAATTTTGGTTGAAATTTGGTATATATGTTTTATAAGTATAATTAGGTATATATAATTAAGTTAGCTAGCATAAATAGTTTTTTTAGATATAAGAAAAATAAAACTTTGTTTCTAATTAGTTAAGGTATCTTGAAGTATTAAGCAGTAATTAAGAATATTGAAGAAAAATTGTAATATATTATTATTAAGATATTTGAGTATTTTATTAGATATATAGAAAGAGTCTGATACTTTATATATAGGAGTATTGTGAATAATATCTTTGAATTCTTCAAAAGATATTGTATCTTGTAGTAAGTTATACTAGTGATCAGAGATATTATAAATAGATATGTATTCATTTTTTTAGTTTTGCTATAGCATACTATTTGGAGGATTATAATATGTCTAGTTTTTGTAATATGCTTAAACTAGTATTTTAATTTCTTTGAATTGAGTAATAATATTATTGAAAGTGATTATATTTTCAAAGGAGACTAGTTGTATATATCTGTGAAGGATACTATCAATTATTTTTGTAGTATTAGTAGAAAAGTTTTTAGTTCTTTTCTGAATATATAAGTTAATTTGTACTTTATGTACTTGATTATTTTTGATATATCAAACTATATAGATTGTTTTTTGAAATGACCTAAAAGATCTAAATGAATGATATACAAATTTGAAGAAATGAATACACAATTCTAGAACAACTTTTTTACTAAAATCTCAAATATTATAAAAGCATCTAAAAACTTTGTACCTATTACTAATATTACTCACTTAAACAAATATTGACATATATTTAATAATACAATTATCTAATCAGCAAAAAAACATATATCCTATACTCACAAATCCTAATACTAGTTTAAATCCTACTCTCTTTTAGCTTCCAAACTTCATCATATACTTAAAAATATTAATAAACTTATATATAATATACAAAACTACTAAAATACTAATTTAAATACTTTTAACTTTATTATTAGCTCTATAAACTATTATGCAGATACTAATATTATATCTCTATCTGCAGCAGATCTCATTCTTCAAAACAGAGCTAATATGATTATTACCTTTTAGTCATTTCAAAAAACAATCTATATAGTTTGATATATCAAAAATAATCAAGTACATAAAGTACAAATTAACTTATATATTCAGAAAAGAACTAAAAACTTTTCTACTAATACTACAAAAATAATTGATAGTATCCTTCACAGATATATACAACTAGTCTCCTTTGAAAATATAATCACTTTCAATAATATTATTACTCAATTCAAAGAAATTAAAATACTAGTTTAAGCATATTACAAAAACTAGACATATTATAATCCTCCAAATAGTATGCTATAGCAAAACTAAAAAAATGAATACATATCTATTTATAATATCTCTGATCACTAGTATAACTTACTACAAGATACAATATCTTTTGAAGAATTCAAAGATATTATTCACAATACTCCTATATATAAAGTATCAGACTCTTTCTATATATCTAATAAAATACTCAAATATCTTAATAATAATATATTACAATTTTTCTTCAATATTCTTAATTACTGCTTAATACTTCAAGATACCTTAACTAATTAGAAACAAAGTTTTATTTTTCTTATATCTAAAAAAACTATTTATGCTAGCTAACTTAATTATATATACCTAATTATACTTATAAAACATATATACC
This sequence comes from Scutellospora calospora, assembly GCA_910592325.1. Lineage (NCBI taxonomy): Eukaryota > Fungi > Glomeromycota > Glomeromycetes > Diversisporales > Gigasporaceae > Scutellospora > Scutellospora calospora. The sequence goes on along the minus strand of CAJVPM010001802.1, from coordinate 4,743 downwards.
AAATTTCAACCAAAATTATTATTTCTAGGCTTAACAAAATCTTAGTCTGATCAATTCTCAACTCTTATAATCATATTGCATTACTATATATCTTAACTTCTCTACCTATCTTTATATTAACTCATATTCTAGAAGATACATATTATAATAAAAAAGAAATCTGAATCTTATCACAAAATATAAGCAAAGCATATAACTCTGTTTATATTTCTTTACTTCAACTTATACTAAAAGAATCAAGATTTCACTCTCTATAATTAATTTACTTCTTAATATAGAGGTGAGTCAATAGAAATTAAGCAAATTGTTTTTATTAAAATTTTATGAAACTTTAAACAACAATAACTCAATCAAAACTTTATCAAATTTAATAAATTTTTTTTTTAAATGAATTCTACAATTTGTAATATTTATTTTAAAAAAAATTTTATTAATTTGATTAAGTTTTTGCTAAGTTATTATTAGTTAAAATTTCAAAAAAATTTATTTAGAAAAAATTTGCTTGATTTCTATTGACTCAACTCATATATTTAACTCTTGAACTAATCAAGTCATTACTACTCTTGGCCTTATCCAAATATACTTTGTTAATAATAGAATAGACTAGAATAAAATAATAACTTCTATACTATAGAGAATATATTATGATCCTCTATTATCAAAAATTACATGCACAATATCTGGTTATACTTTTACTATTCTACAACTTTTTAACAACTTAATTATATATACCTAACACTTTATTAGTTATTCACTCTAGCTTATATAGACAATATACTCTAGATTGCTAACTCTAAATAATAGTTTAACATAATCTTTAATATAGCTACATTCTTTTACAACTTCACTAACATTACTACTAATCCTAACAAATCTATATTAACTATGATTATATTACAAAAAAACTCTACTATTCTATTTAATACTTCTGTTTTACAATCTATATCTGATAAAGAAGTCTTCTGCTTTCTAGAATACTAGTTTATAACAGAGAAAAGTCATAATCTTGCTTACAAAATTATTAAACAAAAAATATCTAAAGCCTTTATCAAACTATATACTGCAAAAAGAACAAGAAAACAAGCAATTTATATTATTTATATAGTAATCCTCACATATTTTAATTATAGAATACAAAATATCTTCTTTCCTACATCTGAATACACTAAATATACAAACTAATATATAATATTAGTCAAGCACAAATCTATATTTGCTACTACCTAATTCAACTATTTTCTGTCACAAGATCTATAATCTAAAAACTTTATCTAATATTCAAATACAATATATTATATCTTTTCTAATAACAATACTTAACTACTTTTTCTTTAACTAACTCTTTATTAAAGCTTGTCTACAGCAACTACAAAACTTAGCTTTAACTAACAAATTGATCTTTATAAGTTATATTACTCAAAAATCTTCTTATATCAAGACTATTCTATTACAATAGTCTAACACATCTTCACTTTATATAATAATATATATTATTTTACTAATTCATTCCAACTATAGTCTATTCTAATAAAAACTCAAGACAATAGTATTAATACACTTGTCTTATTACTAAAAAAACTATATTACATCAAAACTAGTCTAAACAAAATTAACTTATATTTTATTGAACAACTATTTAACTATCATATAGCTACATACTTAAATAGTCTTATATTCTATATACTACAAACAAAATACTTAGAAGAAGAGAATTCAAATAGTTCTACAAGCTAACAAATCTAGCTTTAACTTCACAATCTATTAATTTACTCTTACTCTCTTCTAACCTCTTCATACTAACTTCTTTTATAGCAAACAAATCTACTTAGATCCTAAAACTCATAAATAATAATTCTATTATAGACTATATCACTAATATACTAAAACATAATAGTGCATATATAGCTTACTAGATCTACTCTTCTTCTAATAACAATATTACTCATTGTAACTGCTACTTACTCTTTAACCATAGCCTATCTACTATATACTGCAAATTTTCAACTAGTATTCACAAAGTAATGAAAATACAAGTTAGCTTCTAAAAGGTCTGGCGATCTTAGTGTAGTGGTTAGGTTGTCAGACCACCATGCAAGAGGTCTGGGGTTCAAATCCCACTGTCGATGAATTTGAATAATTACCTGAACCTTTGTACTCAACTTACAGTAAACCCTGTCTGTTTCTGGAGTTATAACCTTGTAAATCACATTGCACCAATATCATCCAAATATTAGAAGTATGACGAAGCGTTTGGCAAGACTAATATTACATGAATAAATCTTGATAAAATCTATGAGCAGGGGACCTGCATAGTAGAAATCCTGAGTTGGTAAAATAGTACGGCCTTCGAAGGTCATATTGGCTAACACTTGATCCAGAAAAGAAACTATTATGAAAGATGCAGATCAAGTCGAGTACGTATAAATTTATTTTACAGGAAGGATCAGTAACACCAACTTGGCTTGGTAGCTAACTGGATTGGGAGAATCTGCCTTGTAAAACATCTGAGAAGATAGATACAGAAAACTGGTGGAGAGCCATGGTAGGAACTGGGATTGTATGAACATCTACAAGGGTCTAAGCTAGATGAATCTATAAAATAGGTACGGACCACTCTAGTAGATATGCTTCGAGATTAACTGGCTCTGCAATACCTACAATGCATTAGGTACAATGTATTCCAAGAGGACCTAAGCCATTCTGAATAAATAGATCTGTAATGAGCTAGCTGGCTTAAGCAGTTAGATGTGCGGTGACGTTAGGTTGGATCTGTATGGTTTAATGATCAAAGTATTTAAATAGGTAATTCACAGGCAGGTTACAGGTATGGTAGCATAGTGTAGAACCAATTAGGTGGTCTAATTGTCTGTATGGTGGACTACTTAAATAAACAATAATTAAAGTTGTACGTGTAGCTTGTTATATACTCTTCATGTAATTACAAATAGTAGAGACTATTAATAGATATCCCATATGCAATTCAAATAAAATTCCTTTGGCAATGTAAGCCACCTTAATAACACAAAAAAAAAAAACAAGTTAGCTTCTAAAAAAAACTCTATTCTGATATTACTAATATTATCTTTTATTTATAACTATATATGATATCTGAGGTAACTTTTACTACTCTATCTCTTATTTTACTTTCTAACTAAAAGCAGTATAATAAGCAAGATCTTATAACTCAAAACTTATTTAAGTCCTTTACAAACTTAAAAATATCAAACAAACTTTAAAATATATATAAACAACTATACAAAAAATCTACTATTAATTTATATATCTATATTTTTAACACTAACAATACTCTATATACAAACTATTTTCTATCTACAAGCTTTACATTAATTACTAACTCCTATTGGCATATCTCAGATACAGAATTTAACTTTTTTTTATAAAATCACTTTTGCCTAATAGAACTTACTCAATTCTTATTATACTTATTATCACTCTACTTATATTTCCATATAACTCTACTATTTATATCACTATATCAATAGCTTCAATTCAAAAAATTTAGAACTATATTTGTTCTAAAATATATCTCAATTCTAAACTTGCTACCAGTAAACTTGCTTATTAACTAGTTTGAATTGTAATTACTACTATTATAACTCAGAAAAATTAATAAATTTATTTTACTACTTTAGCTCCTTTTATTTTTTATTTTTTATTTTTTTTGAGGTAGCTTCTTTTGCCAATTAGATTTTATTAATTTGTTATTACAAAACTATCTTAAGGTAAACTCCTAAGGTTTTACAGTTACATGATGAGTGTACAACAAACTATACATACAACTTTAGATATTGTCTAATTTAAGTAGTCTGCTATAAAAGGTCTAGCGATCTTAGTGTAGTGGTTAAGTTGTCAGACTGCTATGCAAAAGATCTAGAGTTCAAATCCCACTGTATACAGAATTGAACAATTACCTAGATATCTGTATTTAACTTACAGTAAACTCTGCTCGTTTCTGGGGTTGTAACTCTGTAAATCACATTGCACCAATGCCAATCAGGTATTGGAAGTGTGACAAGATGTTTGACAAGGCATAATGTTACATGAATAAATCTTAATAGGATCTATGGGCAGGGAACCTGCATGATAAAAATCCCGAGTTAGGTGAAGTAGTACAGATTTTGATAGTTATACTAGTTAATGTCTGATTTGGGAAAAGAAATCTGTGTATGAAAAGATCAGCAAAATAGATATGAGTAAGTCCTGAGTACAGAAGGATCGACGAAACAGATGCAAGTAAGTCTATTACACGAGGTCATATAGCAACACCAACTTGGCTTGGCAGCTAACTGGATTTGGGAGGATCTGTCTCGTGTGATATCTGGTAGCAAAGCAGGCAATACCAAGCAACAGATTTGGGAGGATCTACTTTATGTGATATCTGGAGGCACAGATGACTAACTTGGTGGAAGACCACAGTAGGAACTGGGTTTGTACGAACATCGAACAAAGGTATATGCAAGCTAGATTGGGATATAGCGTAGCATATTTGAGTACTACAGAGCTCATTGATTTAGAAGTTGGTGAAGAGGTACCTGAGATAGGCCTAGGCTTCGAATCATAAAGTTTGTGGGCATATGTCAGCTCAGGTGTCTTCCTGGAGAAGTAGCATGGGGTTAGGCTGGCTTGGTATAAATAGATAGAAATAGGTAAGTTATAGGGCCAGAGGGTTTAAATAGGGAATCTTCAAATAGATTTCAGGTATCACAACTAGTGTAGAACCTT
>CAJVPM010001801.1:0-11147 GCA_910592325.1 Scutellospora calospora | reverse complement strand
AAGATCATCTAACTTCACTACCTTCCAACTTAGCTATCAAAAATCTTTTCGTATTAAAAACTTACTAAATGAACTTCTAACACTTTTCCATTTACATTAACTTTATCCAAACATGATTACACATAATAACTGTTTATCATATAGCAATCAGGAAGATTCTCAACATTAGATTTTTTGCTCAAACAACTTATCTGTTCATATACTAATACTCCAAACAATCCGGGAATTTTTTATGCTAGCATTACTTGATCTTTCCTCTCAAGCAACCCAAGAACTACATCACAAACTAACCTCTCACTTATCCCTTCAACATCAACAACCTTTTCAAAACTCTTCAACAATTAAAACTACACTTCAAGGATTCATACCCTCTACCTTTATTGAATTACTTGTTTCACACACTGATACTTATAAAACTGCTACCAAACTCACCACTCACTTCTTCCTCAAACTTTCTAATAATATTTATAAGCAGATTTGGAAACCTTACTGCTTCAAACTTGCTGAATAGAAAAAGCAAAACAATATTTCTAAACGTCTTAATAAAACCTCTTATCTACAATATTCCTCATGTACAAACCACTTTAAAATAGGTTATACATACTCATGTCTATGTGGACAACTCGATCAATTACATAATAACAATAGCTTATGTCTCACACTAGGATTAGTACAACATAAAATAGATATTTGGTCAACTCTGTGGGCCAAATATAGCTACCCATCTAATACAATCATTAATATTCAAATCTAGGTGAGTTTTTAACCGCTCTAGTAGGTTTAGGTTGCAGATAAATTAGATAGTTTACTATTTATAGTTTGAGTCTTAATTCTAGTATATAAATTTGTAACTTCGAAAAACCCTTGCAGAATTTCACACAAATTTTAATAAGGATAAAGGCAAAACCTCACCTTAACATTAAAAAAAAATAATATTTTTTTTAACACATGAGGAAAAAATAAAAGTTCAAGTATAACCAAAGTCACATAATAAGTAGATTTTGTACTCTTCAGGAGTAGGCTTAAATTTTATTTTAAAAGTATGTATACTACAACTAGAAAATCTAACTACTATTTTATTAACTAAAACTTGTGTGCTAGGAATATATAATCATTTAAATATTTCATAAATATGTGTAACTAAGAGATCAACCTTTGAATACCAATAAGAACTAGATTCATTTGGGTTAGAGATATAGAGAAATCACTTAATTTGTTGAAACCTATATAAGGACATAAAGTTTTTAATAATATGAACTGCTATTTTGTCATTTGAATTCCATAAGTTCTCAACTGCATAAATTTTATAAGCATCTATATATATAACCAAAGCAATCCAAACCTTCAACTCTTTTAATGTTAATGCAGACCAAGTATACTCTCCTTCTTGACCTTTAATTTGCTCATATTTATTAGTATTATCAACAATTATTTGTAATTGTTGATTAGTAAAACATAATTGAAATAATATAATTGGACTAATAGTATCTATTTGTATTTCATGCAGCAAGTTTGCATAACCATGATATTGGGAAAAGATATTTAAATATTCAAATTCAGGTAATTCTGGAAATGTTATAGTATTATTACTAATTTTTTTTTCTTTCTTACTCATTTTACTTGTCGTATCTATTTTATCATCTTTGCTTATTTCAATCACTATATCTCTTTCATCTATTTTACTTGAACTACCTACTTGCCCACCTACTTACCTATTTATTTAGCCTTTTTTATTCTTTTCACGAGTTACTTTACTATTTTTTTCATTTGTTTTTTTTTAATTTTCTTTAGAATTAAAACTTTCTTCAGTTTCAATTGCTTGATCATCATATTCCTCTTCCTCTTCATGTCAATTGTGCTCAATAATAGCTAAGTATTTTGAGTCAGGGTCTTTTTTGGTACTAGTAGTGAATGACATTTTTTTTTTTTTTTAAACTTAAAAAATTGCGATTTTATTTTAAAAAAAAAATGTTGGTTGATTGTCTACTATCAAATGATGAACATTAGACATTTACTGAACGTTACTAACAAAATTGACAGTGATAATACTTTGTGAGAATATTATTGTAGTGCATGCATACAAAGTAGTATAAGCAATAGGGGGGCTTTTATATAGAAAAATTTTTCAGTATTATGAAAAATTTGTTGGGAATTTAAAATTCGGGGCAAATTTGCCCCGAATACAGACTAAGGGATAGCTTTACAGAATTTATCTTCTTTTAATATATCTATTACCTTTTTTTCATAATTGTTTTAATTTATAAACTCTTATATTATTGATATTTCTTGTTAGATTATCTCTTTATTTAGATATTATATAACTCTTGTAGCTATATTATATAACTTATTTATTACTATAATATGTTTATTCAAAAGTAGAAGTAAGAAATTCTTATAAGATTATTTATTCTTATAATATTTTTGTTCAGAAGTAGAAATAGAGAATCTTCTTGAGATTATAAAAATTCATAATTCTAGTATAGCTTTTTTTCTAATTGAAATTGAACTAATTACCTTATAAATATAATTTAAAGTACTAACTACTATTCTAATGATTTACAGATCTTAATATAGATTATTAAATATTAATTTTATCTAAAATATATTTTTTTTTATTTATTAAAGCTACTTTCTTTGCTAATTAGATTTTATTAATTTGTTATTATAAAGTTACTAAAATAGTAATCTTTTAAAGTTTTATAATTATATGATGAGTATATAATAAGCTATATGCATAACTTTAGTCATTATCTAATTTAAGTAGTTTACTATACAGACTATCAAACATCTGTTAGTTTTATACTATACTACTATATCTGCAATCTGCCTATATATTATCTATTTAAACACTCTGATTATTAACTCTTTCTTCTATTTCAAATTAATATTACTATTATAAACTCTTTACTTGGTCTATACTCAAATTTTTTGATAGTATTATTGATATCAAATAGGCTCTAATATTTAAAATCTTAAATTCTTTAAAAAACAATTCCTAAAAATACTTCTTTTATATTAAAATTTTAACAAATAGCTTACTCACTATGCAAAACCTTAATATTTACTATTCTTATCTATATACTATATTAAACTGTATACAATATTTTTTTTTTTTTTTTATTTATTAATAATATCAAAATAGGAAAAGAATTAATATATTTGTATATCATGATGATATATATGTAAATCTAATATATATTCCTAAAGTACATTGTTGTTATTAATACTAGTTAGTCATCCAATGTGATATTACACCTTCATTTCCTATTATTAGCTAATTTAAACCTAAGTTACTATTAACTATAGGAGAGGTTGAAGGAGACCTCTAAGATTATAGAAGAAAAATATTAGAAGAAACAGTTATATATAGAGAAATTTTAAAGTAGTAATTTATAAATATAGTTATCTATATTAGAATTGTAGAGTGTATAGTTATTTGTAGTATTTGAGGTTTGTAAGGGATAAGTAATTTTTAATTGTTTTTTTGTTTTTTTGAAGATTCTATGAGCAGTTTCCTATTTATATTGTTTTTGGTTTCTGTCTTTCCAGATTTTGTTATTGAACCAAAGTAGCAGAGAGTTGGATAGTTGTATAAAGAAGTTATTAGTTAGTTTTTTAAGTAGTATTTTTGTTTGATCAAAGTGAGTTGTTGAGATAGTTCCTTGAATTAGTAAGAGGAGTATATTTAAGGAGTTTTGGAGATTGTTATTGGATATGAGGATTTGAAAAATTGTTTGAGAGGAGATATTTGTTATATTTAGTATTTGTAATTGTTCAGTTATATGTTGTTATAATAGGTTTAGTATGTTAATTGAGTGTAGTATGCAGGAGAATAGATGTTCAGTATTTTTATACTGGTTACAGAAAGAGCAATTAGATATGAGATATAGGTTTGGATAGCGAGTATTTAAATTTGCTATAGTTGGAAGATTGTTTAAGAGTATTTTGTTTCTAAGTGAGTAGAGTTTTAGGTTGTTATTTTGGAAATTTATTGTATTAATAAGTTGGAGAATATTATATGGTTGTAGGTTTCAAAGTGTTTTGAGTTGTGTGAGTTTGTTCAGAGTTTGAATTGAAAGTATATTTATGCAGAATTTATGTATTTTGAATGTTATAGATATTTGGTTCCATAAAAAATATATAGATAAAGAGAAGTAGTCAGTATTTAGTTGGATTTCTAATTTGTTAGTACCTTGTTTTGTGAGAGAGTCAGCAATATTGTAAAAAGAATTTTTGGAATGTGATTTTGTTTTGTGTGTAGTATATTGTATGTTTTTCTTTTTGATGAGAAAGTTTAATATGTGGATAATATTCCAGTTGTTTTGTTTGATTTGAGTAGAAGAATCATAAGGTAGTTTGTTTTTGAGTATTTGGATTACAGAGAGGTTATCTAGATGAATATAGACTTGATAGTTGGATAGTAGAGTTAGAAATAGGAAGATAAATATTAAGAGTTCTGCTCTTGTTGAGTTTGATGCATTTGAAATTGATATATTGAATTTGATTTGGGTATTGTTTTGAAGTATTTATGCAATACCAGTTTTGATATCTGGGGTTTGGGAGTTTTTAATAGATGCATTTGTGTAAAAATGTAAGTTATTTGGATTTAGAGGTAGGATTTTGTTATGGAGGTTTATAATTTGATTTTGGTAGGGTTGGTTTATGATTGTGTTTTGTATGAGAGATATATCAGGTGATGAGATTGTTATTTTTAGTAAAATATTTGTTGGTGGTGTTATAAGGGAGTAGTATATTTTATGTAAGGCTTGGATTTCTTGTTAGTTAATGCTAAGTTTGAATTGCTGGTTTTCTTTCTGTGTTTTAAATTTGATGTTGATTAATTGATTATAATTAATATGAAGTTGGTTTAAAATCAGTAATAGTAGTATTGAGTTTGTATTTTGTGAGAGGATTTGATAGATTTGAAATGTTGTTTGAGAAGGTAGAAAATTAGTGATCTTTCCAATTTTGTAATCAGTTTGGGTATTGAGTAGAGACTAGTGGTTTTTGTTTTGGTTTTGTAAAGTTATAAGGTCAAGTGTATTAAGAAAGAAATTTGTCAATAAGAGATTTATATTTGGCCAGATTTCAGAAATTGGAGTTGTTTTGATTTGGTCTAAAAGATTTTTATACCATTTAAGAGTTGGTCCTCGTAGTGGTTTGTGGATTCTAAGATATGTGTTTTTCTAGGGAAGTAGAAATTGGTTATCTGCTATGAGAAGTTGTTCAATGAATAGGATTTGATTGTTTCTAAGACTTAGTATCATAGCTGTATTTAGTTTTAGAAGAAAGTTGTATATAAGATTTAGTTGTTTAGTTTGGTTATTAGTTTGTAGGTTAACAAGAGAAGGGTTGTTGAGTGACATGTTGTTTTTATAAATAGATATAAGTTGATTTATAATTGTAAAATTTAAGTTTTTCGTTGGTTTGAAAGAATAGTTTTCTTTGTTAGAGTGGGTTGCCAGATTTTAGTTAACTATTCTTTTATATAAGCTGAAGTGATTCAGGATAAAAGTATATTGGAGTTTAAACATCTGTTAATATTGCTACTATTTGTTAAAAGAAGTAGTTTGTTGAGTGTTAGGATATTTAGAAGTTGAGGATTTGTAAGAATATCGTTATTTGTATTGATTGGTAGATGTAGCATATGTTTGATACTTTTGGTAAGTTTGGTTAAAAGTTGGTTAATTTTTTTCTGAGAGTGAGAACATATTTGGAGGAGATATTCTATTGAGGGTGATAAAATTGTATTGAAAAGTCGAGAGATTTGTATTAGAAGAAGTTTTTTGAATTGGATGAGATGAGTGAATTGGTATATTTTGTTAGAGATTATATTTATTGTAGGTTTTGATGTGCTATTTCCATCAAGAAAGATACCAAGATATCTTATAATTTCATTTGATTTGTGTGGAAGAATTTGTTGATTTTTGAAAGTCAGAGGAGAGTTAGGTGATATTTCAGTTTGAGAGGTTTTGGATTTGGATATGTAGAGAAGATCTGATTTGGAGGAGTTTATTTGGATATTGTTAATTTGGTAGAGTTCAGAAATATCATTTAGTATTTTCTGAAGGTTGTCTTTTGATTCACAGTGCCAAACGGTATCGTCCATAAATGCTAGAGGAGGAATTGTAATAGAAGAGTGTTTATTTGAGAATATGAGATCAGTGAGTGATTTAGTTGTTATTTTGAAGAATTTGAGTTTGTGTTTAGTATTGATGTAGATTAGTATAGTGTCATAGTATATTTTCCAGAGAAGTGGTGAGAAGGTTTCACTCTGTTCGATCCCAGAGTGTAGAGTAATAGGATTAGTAAGACTATGAGCTGTAATTATTCTAGCTTTTCTATCTTGGTATAGAAATTGATTGAAGTTAATAGCGTTTTGAGGGATACCAATTCTTTTACAAGCATCAATAAGGTGTTTGATATTGATTTTGTCGAAGGCTTTGGACATGTCTTGGAATAGTATTCATGCTTCTTTGTTGTTTGCTTTGTATGTTCAATAGTATTTAGTAGAATTTAAATTGGTATGTGTGTTGAGCTATTTTTTGTGGCTGCGAAGTTCAGGTTGCTAAGTAGTTGATTTTGGCTTATGATTTGATCAAGGAGTGTAGTAAATATTTTGGTTAGGTATTTTTTCAATGGCTCTATTAGAGAGATTGCTGTACTTGATCTAAGATGAAATCTCAAGAGGATTTTTTAGGGATAAGAAAAATATTAGATATTTTCTATTCTGTTAGGATGCTTTGTAGAGAGAGGCATTTAGAGAGAAAAAGACAGAAAATGTTGAGACTTTTGGAGCTAAGTATTTTGATATGTTCATAGTTAAGTTCAGAAGGACTAGCAGCTTTTTTGTTTGGTAGTTCATTAATAGTTTTAGACCATTTATCTTGTGTTATTTCTGTGAAGAAGTTTTGGTAGAGATGTTCATTTTCTGGATGAGGTTTGTAGAGTTCATAAAAAGGTGAGTTTGTATCTATTGGAGTGTATGGAAGTTCTTGGAAATATTGTTGGAAATAGTTGTTGAGAGATTGTTTGATTTCTGAAGGTTGAGTAGTTAGGTTGTTGTCAGATATAATGCAGTCTAAGTTGATACTATTTCTTGGTTTTTCAAGAATATTTCGAAAGAAAAGTTTAGGATTTTTAATAAAGTTGTTGTTCCTTTCCTGTAATTTATTTTGGATTTCTGTTAGTGTTTGTTCTTTTGTTTCTTTTTGTATTTGGAATTTTAGGTTTTTGATTTCACTTTTTAATAGAAAAGGAATAGTATTAAGATTTGGATTTGAAATTAGAAATTGTTGAAAAGATTTGGGGAGAAGAGTATTATATGAGTATTTATTTGTGTAGGAGTTATAAAGTTGAAGGAAATCTGGGTTTTTAAAGGATTTTTTGATAGCAATAGCATTTTTTAGTTGGTTAAATAGTGGAAGTAGTATAGGTTTTGAGTTGGTATTTGAAGATGGATTTGTTTTGATTTTTTTGTAAGGAATATGTTTGAAAGATGCTTTGTTAATTGATTTTTTAATTTGGTTCCATATAGTGTTCAGATCTTCTACGTTCATAATTTTTGAGATTGAGACTGACAAATAATAAAACTTTGTTCTATTTGTTGTTAGTAGGCTTTAATTTGAGTAGGTTGTGTTTTGTCCCATGTGAATAGAGTTCTTGTATAATGTAGAAGTGTAGTAGGTTTGTTTAGAAAGATTGTTGTTTCAAGAGTGATTATTGAGTGGTCTGATACAGTGAAAGGATTTGGTAAGATATCTGCATAGTTAAGAAGTGTGATATAGATGTTGGTCTACACTTGGTCAATTTTGCTTGCACTTTCGTTATGAGTATATGTGAATTTAGTAGTAGTTGGATGGAAAAGTCAGAATGTATTATAGAGATTTTGGTGTTTGAGGATTTTGAGAAGTTGGTTTTCAGGAGTATTAGTTTTTTTTAGAGGTGATCTGTCAAGTTTAGAGTTTAGGGTACAGTTTAGATTACCCATGATTATAATTTTAAAGTGAGTAGATTATAAGATAGGAGTTAGATAGGTAATAATTTCTTTGTGCAGTTGTTTTTTCTCTTGTGTTGGAAAGTATATTTGAATAAGTTTTGTGTGATTGTTTTTGAAATGAAAATCGATTTCAATTATAAAATCTTTGAAGCTTTGAATTTTTCTAATATATTTTGCTATTTGTTTGTGAATTAGAATTCCAACACCTCCCTGACGACTATCACTGGGTGTCCAGAAGTTTTAGTAGATAGTAAGATTTTTGGATATGAAGAAGAATTTTGCTTCTTTTAAGTTTAGGTGAGTTTCTGAGATGCCAAATATGTCGATTTGATTTTCTGTGATATAGTCTACTAGGCATTGTTGTTTGTAGCTCTCTAATAGACTATTTGTATTGAGGGCGTTAATTTTAAGTGTGTGGGTTAGTATTTCATTTTCTGTAGAAGGTGAGTTTGTTGTTTGGTAGTTAGTAGGATTAGGAAAATTAGCAGATTTGAGAAAGATGTTTTGATTAATTAGTGGTTGTTTGATTTTTATACAAATTAGTAAATTATAGAATTTGTAGTAGAGGTAAGAAGGGAGTATGATATGATTTGGAAGTATTGGTTCTTTTGGATTTGTATAGATGTGAGTTCAGTTTGAGATGTATTTATTGAGATTTTGAGTAGAAGTAGGTATAATAGTTTTTGTAAGTGTTTGAGAAATGAATTAAGTGTTTCATTTTTGCTGAGTGTTGGAAGATTGTTTATTAGTAGAAAGTTGTTAAAACAGGTAATTTCTTCAGTATGAGATGATGTATTGGTAACTAAAGGGAAGTGTGATTCTTCTGTAGAGTTGCTTGCCGTATACCTAGTTTTTATAGTTGTGCAAGAGTCCAAAGCCTGTCCTATACGTTGGGTCTGCTGTCATAAAATTAGTTTTCCACGTAGTATACAATGTTTAAATGCTGAAAACATCTTATATATTCTTATTTGCAAGAAAAATAACTCTAATATCTATCAATTACTTATTAACATTATTAACAATTTGCTAACTTTACTCAAAATTACAACAATTATTACTTCAAATCTTTTAAATATTCTTTTACACTTTACTTTAAACTTTTCAAATTCCTAATACTATCATATTCTTTCTGCAATCTTTGAAATCTTTATACTTACAATAATTACTAATATTAAAGCTTTAGTTCAAAAACAAACAGAACTACTTCTAATCAACTTGTCAAATAACTTTCTAAACTAGTTTTACCAAGATATTTGGTTTCTATAGAATCAACATCAATATAAATAGAAACTAGCTCAAAACATTACTTCTAAAACCAAATATATTAAATTTTTCTATCCAACAACTCTACCAATTCTAAATACAAATATCATATCAAATCAAACAAATAACTTTGAACTTAAAATTAAAAAATAGTTCTTACAAGGCTTTTCTCTATTAACTTCAACTTTATAATATCATAATTAATACCTTAGATCTCCTCCAACCTGTCTTAAACTAAAATTTAATTTGAAATAGTTAAATATAGTATTCATATAAGAAATAGAGGATATAATATCACATTGAGTACTTTGTTTAACTAAAAGTTAAATTTATGTAATACAAATATAGTTTTGAAATCTTTAACATAGAATTTATATTCTAACTTTTTTTAAAAATAAAGTTTTAACTATGACATTATTTAATAAAAAAAAAATAAAAAAAATAAAAATAAAAAAAAAAAATATTACTATTATATCTGACTACTTAAGCTAGCTAACTTGCCTATAGATCTATTTAATGTATAACTTAGATCCTCTTAAGATATATTTGTCTAATATATTATAAGCTGTAGAGCTTTAATTAAACTCGGAAATAAATTTTATCAGAGTAGTCATATACCTATTTTACAGATTCACCTAAATTATACTCTTGTTAATATTTATACAAACTTAGTTTCTGCTATAGCTCTCTATTAAATTAGTCTTTCAAGATTTTAGTCAGATATTTTATGAGATAAATCTTTCTAATTTAGTCAACTACTAAGCTAAATTAGTATTGCTACTAATGCAAAGTACTAAATTATATTATATGACAAATTTATTCATATTTACTTAATCTATATCTTTTGTATTTAGGTTTTTAAATCAAATATTAACTAGTATAACTATCAAAATTTATACTACTTTATCAAACTTAAGATTTCTACTATACAGATCCTTTGCTTGAATATCTATTAAGATTTATTTATACAATATAACTCAAATATTGTATTATACTTCTAATATTTAATTGACATTAGTATAATATGATTTACAGAATTGTAACCTCTAAAAATAAAAAAGTTTACTATAAGTTAAGTACAAAGATCTAAGTAATTATTCAAATTTATCAATAGTAAGATTTGAATTTCAGAACTCTTGTATAGCAGTCTGGCAACCTAACTATTATACTAAAATTACCAGATCTTTTAAAATATAATTTTTAATATTTTTGTATAGTAATAATATATATAATCTAAATATATTAGAAAATTTTTTTAGAGGATATATATTAATATATAGCCTTTAAACACTATATATTAATTATAAATTATTAATATATATTAATTAACTGCTATATATTAATATATAGTACTATTTATATATATTGATTATAGCTATATATCAATTAATATTACTAATGATATATAGTGATTATAACAAAATTCATAAATTTTTTTTAAATTTAATAATAATTTTTTTGATAACTAATAATTTAAATTAGCTAAAATTTTAACTATATATTTAACTGATATTCATCTATAAAATATTAAAATTTTAGCTAATTTGAATTAGTAGTTTCACTGGTCGAAAATGTGAAAATCGACCATGCTGAATATTAATAAAATTCAGCTTATATTCATCTTAAAATTAGCTTTCGAATTTAAAAATCAATACACAAAAATAAACATCAACCCAAAATTGGCAACTAAAATAAAAAATTGACTAACAAATAAAAATTCAATTAGATCGAATTATAAAAACATTAGGCATAAAATTAGTTCAAATTAAAAAAAATTACCTTCTAAAATAAAAATCAATATGAAATCGGCATAAAAAACTCAAATCAGCAATTATCTACAATTAACTACCAAATAAAATTCAGAATAAAATTAACTTGAAAATTA
>CAJVPM010001800.1:0-11148 GCA_910592325.1 Scutellospora calospora | reverse complement strand
TCTTAACTATATTTTACAAAAATAAAGATAGAGGCAAGACCTCACCTCAACCTACGGGTTGAAATTAAAAAAAAAATAAAAAAAATTTATAAAATTTTATAAAATTTTATATATGAAATTTAAAAAAAAAAGCTAGCTAGCTAAGTCAGATTTAAAATTTCATGTTATAAGAACTAAGTAATTAACTTTGCATAGTCTAAAATTTAAAAAATTTTAGAACAAAAATTTTATAGTAAAAATTTTTAAAGTAAAACTTTAAAGTCTTGTTACATTAAAGATTTCTAATAAATTTGAAGAAGTTTCTTAATAAAACTAATATTTAAAATTATTTTTTAATTAATAAATATATTATTAAAATCAATATTTAAAATTTTTATTTAATTATAAAAAATATTAAATAAATTAGTAGACAAATTTGTTTGCTCTACAGATTAAAAGATAAAACTAGTTTAGTAGGTTATTAGAAAAGTTAATAAAAAAATTTAAAGTTAGTTTATTAAATTTGTATTGAATATTTATATAAAGTTGTTATAAAATAATTCCTCATTTTGGTTTGGAAGTTGTGTTTAAACTTTTTCTTCTTTTTCTTGTTATCGATATTATTTTTTTTTTTTCACTCTGATATTATCTCGCAGCGAAATTTCCAAAGCCTTTCAAAGAAGTTTGACCAGAATATCTCAGTGAACCAGTATATAGCTTTGTTCGCTTTATAAGTTAAGCCTAAAAAATTTTTAGTCTCCGCTACTAAGCTTTTACTAGTAAGCCTTTGTATATAGAATTTTCTTTTTTAAAGTCTAGTTTCTATATTTGAACCTAAAAAAATCCTGTTAAGTGTTTGGCTTTTTATTATAATTTCCTATTTGAAACTAAACTATTGCTCTAGCTTCTCTATTATAAACGTTTCTATTTTTTTCCAAATTCTTTAATACATTTAGTATTCTGCTAAGTGTTCTAAAAACTCTGCTTTTACATAGCAAGCAATGCAAGTTTTGCTTTTGTAAAGTGCAGGGTCCCTTTGATAGCATATATCTTTTGTGAATAAAAGTTTGTTAATACATTTGATTCTAAACATTAGTACATTACTCTTCCTAATACTTGTATATCTTTTACCCTGCTAATTTTTCAGTATATTCTATATAAAAATTTTTAATATTAGTATATAGTAAACTTATTTTTTTATTAAGATAATCTATTTTTGTCTTCTAAGTAAACTTGTTTAAAATAAAATTTTACATATAATTATAATTTTAAAATTAATAAATTTCTTTTTAATAAAATTATATAAAAAAAATATACAATTTTTATAAAATTTTAAAAGTTATAGAAAGATTTTTATTTTTATTTTTTCAATATATATAATAATAAAGTTTAATTTTTTTTATTAATATATAAGTTAAAAAATATCAAAGCTTTAAAGTTTAAGAAATTTTATATATTTTTAAAATAAAAATTTAAGTTAAATTATATTGAATATATCAAATATATAAAAATTTTAAAAATTTGTATATTTTGTTTATATAATATTATTATAAAGAAATATTTTTTAATTATAAAACTATAATTATATATAGAATTTTATTTTGAACAAGTTTATCTAAAAGACAAAAGTAGATCATATACATTTTTGATTATCTCTATATATTCTACTCTTCCTATAAACCAGACTATCTCGAAAACCTAAGATCTTTTTGCCTAGTTTGGTAAGTCCTAAACTGTTATCTTGTTTTTTTCTCTGTTTTTATTTATATTAGTAGTATCTTGTTGATATTGAATATTTTCCTTACTTTCATATTCTTAGTGATCAGAGGTATTTATATTCTTCTTTTTTCTTCTTGTTAGAACTTCTTCTAGCTCTAATTTTGCTTATTCTTTTCTTTTATTCTTTATATCTACAGTAGCAGTTTCTATCTTTTGGCTATCTAAGGATTGAGTAACCTTATCTTCTTCTATATTGTCTTTATGAATTAGTTTAGCTTGCTCATATTCTTCTTTCTTGTTTTCTAGTTTTTTCTTAGCCTTTTCATAGCCTTTCTTGCAATTGAAGGTTAGATTACACTACAAATTACCTTGTTTGAATTTTTCTAATATTTCTTTGAGATGTATATTTCTTTTAATTGACTACCTTAACAACTTTTCTCTATGGTTTGTATTATCTCTAAGTACTTTTATAGCTATTATCTTCACTCTAATAATCTTTTTTCTTTCACATCTATCTTTATTTGGTGCTCAGATACTTTTTTAAGAGAAGAGTCTGACTTAGCTAGTAGCAAATCCTCTTCAGATTCTTCTGTAGTATTCAAGTAGTAGTTTGGATTTGAAATCAAGATTTCTTTATCTTGAATTTCTTTAATATCTTCTATTAGACTATAATTTTCTTTACTTATTTCTTTCTTTAGAAGTTGCTTTTCTTGTGAGGCCTGTTTCTCTTCTGTACTATAAGGAATTCATTTGATCTATCATTTCTATATTTGATTTATTCTCACTCTTCTTCACTATTAATTCATCTCTTTTTATTGTTGTATTGTATGTTTCTTGCTCTAATACTATTTTAACTTTATCAATTCCTTCTGTCATTACTGCTCTCTCTATTACTTTTCTCTATTCTCTTGCTACTGTTACTATATTACTTTCTACTTCTAAAATCTTTGCAATCATTTTATTTATATGATCTTCTAGTTCCATTATTGCATCACTTCTTTCTGCTATTATTTCTTTGCTGTATTCTTTTGTTACTACTTCAACTAATCTTGTTGCTTTTGCTCTGTTCCACATACTTTCAAATTCTTGTATTCTTAGTTTAGTTCTCTAGTTGTTATTTCTAAAGGTAATTTTATCTTTTTTTGAACTTTTCTGGAAGTTTATTCAAACTGCCTGTAAACTGTCCAGTTTTAGTTCTGTGTAATTCGTCTATGCTATTTGACACATGATATATAATTTAATAATATGTTTGTTTATTTATCTATTTTGCATATGTTTGTGTTATGTACACTGATCTGCAATTCAGAGTGTTTTAGAATTTCCAAATTTTTAACAAAAAATTTCTTTATAGTAAAAATTTTGTCTAAAAATCTTCTGTGTCTCTTTTTGTATTATAATTTTTCTATTTTTTTTTTCCTTTTCTATATGTAATTTTCTTTTTGGAGTCTTTTTTCTTAATATGCTAAAAGGTACTATTTAGTGAGTTTAATGATTTTTCTATGAGTAAACCTTTAGATTAGATTTGTAGCTAAATGATCTATATAGAGAGTGATTGATTTGTTTTTTTTTGAATAGAGTAATTTTTATTATTATAAATTAGATTAATAATAATAATAATAATTAATTTTAAAATTTTTATTAAATAGAGAAATCTTTAAGCTTTTAAATGAATATATATTTGTTTAATTTTAATAGATATTTGATTTTTAAAAAATTTTTTTTGAGTGGGTAAAAAATTTTGTTACCCTCCTGTATAGATTTCAATTGTTAAGCCAGTTAATGCTTAATCTAGTAAAAAATCTAAGTACAAAAAATATAGATTATGTAGATACAAATAAGTCTGCTATATAATATAGCCTAGTATCTTGTATTAGTAGTAACACCAACTTAGCTTAGAAGCTGACTAAATTAGAAGAATCTACTTTATAAAACATCTATCTAGAACTTGGAAGACTATATCTGGTAAAAAGTTACAGCAAAAACTAGATTTGTATAAATATTGACAAGAGTCTAATTCAGGTGAATCTGTAAATAAGCTTATAACTACTCTGGTAAGAATTACTTCTAAAGTTAACTAGAGCTCTGCATACTCATAATAAATTAGACAATACATATTCTAAGAAAACTTAAGCTATGTAATAAATAGATCTGTTTATAAGTTAACTAGCTTAAGCAGTTAGATATAGCAGTAATATTAGTTTAAGATGTGAGAAAAAGTTAATAATCAGAATATTTAAATAGATAATCTATAGGCAGATTGCAGATATAGCAGTATTGTATAGAACTAACAGATAGTCAATTGTCTGTATAATGAATTACTTAAATTAGATAATAACTAAAGTTATATATGTAGTTTGTTGTATATTTATTATGTAACTATAAAACCTTAGGAAACTATTCATATGATAGCTCTATAATAACTAGTATTCCTATAAACCTGAACAGAACTGAACTTTGGTCAGGTTTAGATTCAAGTTCAGTTCAATAGAGAACTGAACTTGAACTTTTTTAAAATAAAAGTTCAGTTCAAGTTCAGTATTGAACTTTTAATTCAAGTTCAGATTCGGTTCAGGTTCATAAATTTTAAGTTTAGTTCAGGTTCAGGTTCAATGATCTGCAAATTTTGAAGTTCAGTTCAGGTTCAATGAACTTTATTCATGAACCTAAACTAAATCTAAAAAGGTTTTATCTCAAAAATTTGACTTCCAAAATCCCAACAATACATAATCTTGACAACTATAATTCTGACTAAGATAGAATACTGACAAGTCAAGATTCTAACAAAGACAGAATTCTGACAGTATAGGATCCTAATATTCAAGATCCTAAATGGTTAAGATTCTGAATAGTTAAAATTCTAATAGTCAAAATTCTGACAGTTAAAATTCTAACAAGTTAGAATCCCAACAAGTCAAAATCCTGACAATTCAAAATTGCTAATAGTCAAAATCCTGACAAGTTAGAATCATGACAAGTCAAATTCTAACAATTCAAAATCATGAATGATCAAGATCCTTACTAAGATAGTTTATTTATAAACTTAATATATATTATCTAAAAGATCGAACACTAATTATATAATGATTAATTATCTACAATAATATCACAATTCTAATAAGGGCTAAGTTCACTAAAATAAAAACCATAATTATTACTTACAGATTTTTGCTTTGCAGCACTCCGTTTCTACTTAGGTTTAATCTTTAGCTATTAAGAAAATTTATAATATATTATAACTTGAGTGAAGTCTACTAAATTAGAGTTATTTTTCATGTAATCAATGCTTTGGTAAAGTTCTGAATTAATAATAATATTATTATTACTGATCTGCTTAACTGGATAGAACTATCGAATGCTTAAAATGAATTCAACTTCTGAATTACTGTATATTAATTTACTTTTTTGTGCTAAACAGTAGTAAATTACTATTTTTAATAAGATAACAAAACTATTCTAGTTAAAATTTATTTATTATTTGTTTATAAAAAATTACTAAATTACATCATTATATATTATCATAACAAAAAAAATCTTAATATCATCATTTTATAATTTATATACTTCATTAACTATTATTTATAATTCTATTTGTATTTTAAATTTTTTAAATCTTTCTTTTATTTATTGTATTGAAGATTCAAAATAGTCAGCATGGTGTTTTTGCAAAGTATATCTGCTAATGCTTTTCTTCCCTCTGATCCAAGTTTATTTCCGTAAAGATCCAATGAAGTCAGTATAGTGTTTTTGCAAAGTGAATCTGCTAATGCTTTTCTGATCTCTGATCCAAGTTTATCCTAATAAAGATCTAATGAAGTTAGCATAGTGTTTTTGCAAAGTGTATCAGCTAATGCTTTTCTGACTTCTAATCCAAGTTGATTATAAAAAGATCTAATGAAGTCAGCTAGTATTTTTGCAAAGTGCTTTTATCAAGTCATTTATTCTTTCAGAATCAAAATTTTATTTAATAAGATTCTAGTTGGATGCATTTTTCTGATCTTCAGCATTATGTTAGCTATTCTCAAGAATTTCTTTACAAAGTTCTAATGCTTTGAAATATTTGCCTTCATTAAAATATTCATATGCTTGTTTTCTTTTATTTTCAAGTATATTTTTATTTTATCTTGTATTGAGTAATTTGAGTTTATTTCAAGTGAGGGTGTCATAATTTCATGTATGCTTACTGAATTAATTGTATTAGGAAAATAAATTGAAGAAGATATAGTAGTTTCAAGTAGATTTATATTTGTTTTCATGTCTTGATATGAATTTTCATATTTTCAATTGATTCTTTTGTGCTAGACTGACTTGAATCTTTGCTAATAATAAGTTGATTTAAAGTTTTGAGAATTAAATTTGCTTCAGGACGATAATCAGGTTTTTTGTCCCAATATTGTTTATAAAGTTCAATATATTGAGGTAGTGTGCCATCTATTGGTTCCTCTCTATTTCCAAGGAAGACATGAATAGCAAGCGATTTTCTTGTCTCAAAAGTCTGGAATAGTGGTCTTCTATTTGAAATTTCTCAAAGAATTACTTAAAAGCAATAAATATCTGATTTAATATTACGTTTATATTTATATTGTAAAACTATATTATAATATCTATTGCTGTCTATTTGTATTATAATAAATTTCTTAGTACAATTGTGTTTTAAATATATTGTTAATTCTTTCTATATACCGAATCTCTAGAGCGCATTTAATAAAAATTTTTAAAAGTTTTGTATGTATGAATTTTTAAAATAAAATTTTAAATTTATAGTTCAGTTCAAACAAAGTTTATTAAATATTCAATTTGTCCAGGTTCAGTTTAGAGAGAGTTAATAGTATTTAAAAATATAAAATAAGTATCTTAATATATACCTTTAGTGACCCCATAGAATGTAATAATATTTGGATAGTAATCAACTTTTCTTAATAGTTTAAGCTTTATTATATATATTATATAAATTATTCAGTTTTATTATAATTTAATAAATAATAATAAATAATACCTCATTAATAAAATCTTTAATAATTTTTTTATCTAAATTTATATTAACCTTAAGACATTTGAGAGCAACTATTAATTTACATTCTTTCTATTCGTATTTATAAACTGTTCCAAAACCTCCTGTACCAATCACTTTATGATATCAGATATATAAATTTATTATATTCAAGATAATTAATATATCCTTCTGAAATAGCTCTTTCGAGCCATTCTTCTAAAATACAGTATTTGCTAATAAACTATTGTTATTAGTCATAAAATATATTTATAATGTATTGCATTGCATACATAACACCACATTTTAATTTTCTATATTGATGCAGATTTTTTTAAAAAATTTAACTATACTGTATTACAAACTAATTAATGCGAATGAAGAGTATTAGATAATTAACAGTAAATAAGTATTTTGGAAATACATTTTTTTTTAAACAGCTATAAACATCATAAGTTATGACTAAGGTTGTCACTCGATTAGTCTAGATATTTATTTTATCAGCTTGATACTTAACTATTAGAAAACTAATTAATAGTAGAGCTAAATGAGTTGATAATATAGTAGTATATTAAAGTGCAAAATACTGTATAATTAATTTTTAAATCTAAATTCGATTAATAAATGATAAACAATTAAATTTATAATATATTCGCATATCCAATAGATTTATTTTATTTTTTTTTACAATGAAATTATTCTTTAAATTTTTTTAATATTAATTATAATCTGTTTAGCTTAAAGTACTAATTTTCCTTTTAGTGGTTCTCGAATCCATAATCGAAGATACTGAGATGCTCTTATAGTTTTAGATACCAAGTTTGATCTTTTATCTGTGATCATATTTCTACCTGCTAAAAAGGCACGTTCTGATGCAACAGAAGATGCAGAAATCACTAAATAATTACGAGCCTATGAGAAAGTTGAGGAAAATTTGTTTGGCTTGTCTAAATATTATATCATATTAATTTTTTTTAATATATAATTTAATAAAAGATTATTTAATAATTACCTTCCACCATACTAATATATCAATATCTTTATTTACTTGCTTCTCTGTGATATAATGTTCAAGTTTATCAAGATTGTCATCATTATTATCAAAATCAGTATCTAGTATAGATCGTTTAAAGGGTTTCACATACTATTAGAGGAGGTATCTAGTAAGATATTATGGTTAGAAGATATTGCATATTCTGTTTCAAAGAGATGGTACATTCTAATAAAGCAATATATACAGTATAATATAAAAGTAAATATAAATTATATACTATATATAGTATATACATAACTATAGTTAATATATAACAATAATTATATTTAGTTTTAGGTAATGCTACACTACGTATAAAAAAAATAATACTTATTATGCTTAAAACTAACTATATATATATATTATCTATGTGAAATTTAACAAAATCTAAAATAAATAAGATATGAGTGCTGTCAATGATGATATTTTGCATAGACATAATCCCTAATAGATTATGTCTAATATAACTTATACAATATAATTGAAAACTTGATGACAAGTTTTTCTTTGATGATATCTATATTGTATAAATTAGAATCTATTTTCACTCATGTCATCTAGTTTTAAGTTTTACAGATAATTTAGGTAAAAAAAAATTGCATTCAGTTTACATAGTCAGATCTAGGGCTTAAATGACTATAGTAATTTTTTAGCAATGTATAAGTTCTGTTCTTGATCTATAATATATTTAGAATTTAATTAGCTAAAATAACAATTACGATTATCGTTATGAATAACAAAAGTTGTTAGTTTATTTATGTATATACTAATTTTAAAAAAACACTTTAAACAATAATCGTAGCTATACATGTGTGTCTAAATTGCTCATCTTAATAAAAAAGTAATTATAGTATTTAGGAGCCTAAATTAGTCTTATATAGTGCTGAAATTCATTTTCATATATGATGAAATTATTACCAAAAGTTTTTAAACTCTTCATCAAAATATATCATATAGTATAGTTATTTCAGAGAGTCCCATATAAAAAGTTTAGCAATGCTGAAATGTTTGCTGAAAATACTTTTTTTTAAAAACAATTTAGGCATACATGTATAATCGTAGCATAGTAAATAGCTAGCAAATTATGTAGTTATTTAAGCCCTGGTTAGATCAAGTGTTACATCTAAAGTAGCTATATACTTAGATATATATAAAATCGCATCTGACTAAATCATAATTCTATTCAGGTGCTACTTTATATATCTAAAATATATTGCTACTTTAGATAAGTAGCTTAATATACTTATACAATTTGAGGATTATAATTTCAGAAAATCAAACAAATCAAAAATAGATGTCTTTTAACAATTTGTACCTTATTAAATAAAAATTAACTTACTTTGCTTTTGTTTCTTCGATCTTATAGTCTGGAAAACCTTTTTTTACAAAATAATAAAATTTTTTCTGCAGATCTAATGCAGTACATAGCATTATAGTTGTGTTTGTTTTAGAATAATACTGGACTAATTTTTTTCTTGCTACTATAGCAGCTAAGAAGAATAAAGATGAAGTTAATAATTGCATTGTTACAATTAAATGTTATTAAACCTTTTATTTATTATAATATTATTCATATTTAGAGATAGCAACGGTTAGTTATTTTTGGCTTAGCTGACTAGCTAAGCCATAGCTATCTTGTGATCTAGTGATGATAATTTTAATACTATTCAAATTGTTTCAATGAGACGATTCGAATAGTACTAAAATTATTCAATTCAGAGTATTGGATCATAAGATAAAGCTAACAGCTACAAAACGGCTAACTAACTATGGCCATCTCTACTTATATTTACTTGTATTATTTGCTCTTATATCTGAAGCTATATCTTCAATATGATCAATAATAATATTAAAAAGAAGAATGATCCAATAGGCAGTACAATTTGCACTTGATGACATTTTAATTGTGAAATCCTTAAATGGTTTAAGGAATTCAGAAATTTTTTCTAAGTTGGTCCACTGGTTATATGATATAGCATACTCATAAAAATCATCGTAAGAACTAGTAAGAGCATTAAGTGCCTATATATAAATTTATTAGAGTTTCAATTATCATGTAATTTTATATTCATGAAATTATATAATAATATATCATACAATAGATTGTAAATAGGTGCTGCCAAGTGAAACCCTAATATTCTAAAAATAGATTTCTATAGATAATGGAATGCAGGATTTTAATTAATCTAATTACTACTAGATCAATTAAAATCTCTATTCCATTGTCTATAGAAATCTATTTTTAGAATATCAGGTTTTTACTTAGCAGTACCTAAATACGTATTAAATTTTAGCATAACATACAGATCTAAAAGATAATCTATTCTTAATTATTTCAAATAATGAATTCCAACATGTCGAGCAGTCTAAAATAGGTTTAACAAATTTTACATTACATGAATTACAAGTCTTTTCAAAAAGCTCCAAATGTTGAGGTGATCTGTGAATAGCAGAATTAAGTTCTCGGATCTTATTAGTGTTAGTATAATATATAATAATAATACATAAAATATAATTAATATTTATAATATACTATGCTAATTTCTTCGCTTATGTTATCTAAAGCAGCTTGTGTTGCTAAATTAAGAATATGATTAAAACATCAAAACCGAAGATTTGTTAAATCCTATTTAATATTTAATTCATCCAATTTTGTTTCTAATTCTTGTATAAAAACATTATTATTCAATTACAACTCATAAATCTCTATAAACAAATCCTTCTTCTAGATCTTAACAATCTCCATTTCTATACAGATGCATCAATTAAAAATTCTTAAATACCAAATATCAAAATAGGTATTGCTTGGATACTCTAAAATAATACCCAAATTAAGTTTAATATATCTATTCTATTAGCTCTGAACTCAACAAGGGCAGAACTCTCAGTATTTATATATCTATTTCTCATACTTTCAAATAATTACAAAATCTATCTACACTTAAACAATCTCTCTACAATCCAAATACTCAACCACAACTTACCAAGGCACCTACCAAACATTTATGGATCACTACAACCTATAAAGATACTACAATTATTAGCAGAAGTACTAAACCCCAACAACTATATACCAACATTATACATTGGATACACATACCTATCAACAACAAATTACTACTCCACAGATGCACAGAATGTGAACTAACAATATCCCTAAATGGCTTCAATCACTGCACTATACAAACTAAAACCATCTATCTACTACCCATCTGAGTTTTACATACCTACCTACTCCAATCTAATATTGACAATATCCACCTAACGTCTCACCTAAAACTAATTAACTGCAACTCTACCAATACCTCTATTACTACTTACAGACACAACGAACAAAACCTTATTACTACTATCTTCCAACCTGGACCAGCAACCGAACTGATGCAAAACTTGAGAAGCACCTTCTCCTATCAATACCAATATAGTATCA
>CAJVPM010001799.1:0-11152 GCA_910592325.1 Scutellospora calospora | reverse complement strand
AAGTGATAATCAAATATAATAAATTTAATACGAAATGTATTTTATTCAAAAGATCAGTTAATTTTAAATATAATTTCGTAAGAAGCTATGTATTTCTGTTACACGCTTCTGTACATATGTATTATACCAGTATAATACAATATATTACACTCAATTCTAACTCCCTTTAACAACTCAAGTGCCTAGTTCTTGTATAAATTATTATTTAAAGCTGATTTTAAGGCTTCAAGTTCTGAGGGGAGCTTATCTGAGTCACTAAGTAGTTTTTCATCTTGCTTGGAATGATTTAAAAATTTAAAGAAGGAGTCAAAGTAGTAGGCTGTTCACTATCTACTTGTAAAAATTGTTCCTGATATAAATGTCCTATTTGTTAGTGAAATCTTTTAAAACTATTAAATTTGTTCTCGAGAATTTCAATAGTCTAAGCCTGGTATTCAAAGGTCTTGGCTTAGGCTTAGAGAAGAGTAATAATCTGGGCTTGTTGTTCAACTTGTTGTTGTAATAATTTAATGAGTTTATCCTAGTCAGGTTGAAGTTGAATTTAGAGTTAACTAGATAATTCAGGTTGAGTAGAGGGGTCTTTAGGTAGGGTTTTTGCTTCAGGTTCTAGTTGGGGTTTAGAGTTTAATTCTTCATAACATTCTTGGCAATATTCTTCATATTGTTTAAGCTCTGCTTTCTGCTTAGGTATAAAGCAACTTTAACATAGAGCTACCTTGTTATTGAAGTTCTTTTGGAGGTTTTCTATTGCTTTATAGTAATCAAACTCAGGATAAAATTGGTCAAAGGATTCTTATAGGATCTGATCTAAAATTTCTTGTTCTGTTTCTGAGAGAGTTATGTAAAGTGCTCTCATAATTATGCTAATATCATTATCTGAGTAGTTCTGATTAGATTGGTCATTCATTTGAGGTTCTAAAGCTTCAGTAATGTTTTGGTGACTTTGACCTAACTTGATTTTAGCAAGGAGAAACATTCTACTTTAATTAAGATCATATGCATGTCTTGTATTTCTAGTAGATTTAGTATAGCAATGTATTCGGGTCTATAGATTATAGTTAGATTCTATTCTATATCTTGGGCTACTTTATATACATAAAAATATTCTAAATAACAAAACCAAGAATCTTCTTGAATTGTATTCAACTTATGCATTTTGATCTTAATATATTCTTCTTTACAGAGGATACATTTAGTGAGAAGGCCTTGTCTATTACTATTAGTAAAGTATTCTATACTTTGTGAGTCTTCTCTAAGGAGTTGTTAGTAAAAATCAGTTCAACAAATCTTGCATACTAGAGTATTATTAATGAGGTGAATATCTTCTAGCATCTGGAAGGTTTTGCATTTACAGCAATGGTTTATTCTTTTGTAGCTATAATAGACTATTCGTCTATCTTTTACTTCATCTCAGCTATATCCATATTTATACTATTGGTTATCCTTTTTGAAGAGAGCAAGAGAACAAAGAATACTGATATATCCCAACTCATTGTATTGATAGCAACGGTTATAGAGGCAATTAGCATAATGATGCTTAGTGCTATCACATACTTTGCAGTAGTTTAGCTTTAGTAGAATGTGAGAGCAATATTTAGAGATATGTCCTAGTTTTTTGCATCTGTTGCATTGATTACTAGGGCAATCTGCAAAGACATGTTTATTAGAATAGTAATGTTTATATCTTCTATATCGATTATTTAAGAAAGAGCTGATTCTGGATCTAGTAGTTGAAATTATCTGAGTTTGATTATTGTTTTCTGAGTCTGAAGTTGTCAAAATGTAAGCTTTTTTTTTAATAAGAATTCCTGTTTGAATTGGTCTAACTCATGCTGTTTCTTTACTATTAGTTGAATAAGTAAAAGTTGATATTGTTTATAGATAGTAGGTATATGAATTTTCTTATTGTTCTATTTTAAAGTATAGGCACTATTTTTCTAGTTATAAGTAGCTTTGACTTTTTGAGACCAGTTATTACCTAAGAGGAGAGAATAAGAGGTAGCATCCATAACTTCTATATCTATTAAAATAGTTATTCCTTCAATTTCTATAGAGAGATTTTTGATTATTCCTAGAGGTCTAATGAAGGGTCCTGTAGCTAATAGGATTAAGCTAGAAGAGCAAGTATCTATCTTGAGTCCTAGTTCTTTAACAATCTGGTATAAGATTATACTGATTAAAGCTCTACTATCAATAATAGCTTAATAGGGTTTACTCTTAATTTTATATTGTATTTTATAGGTGTAGTATGAGTTGAAGTCTGAATAGTGGTATTAGGAAAGGGAGTAGCAAAATAGGTTTTCATAGCAGTTTGCAATAACTTGTTAAAGAAATATGATTCAAATTGTTCATAATTATAATCAATAAGGTCTGCTACATAAGCTTCTCTAGGGTAAGGAGTAGAAGATCGACTTTGAGATCTGCTTCTGCTATTGTTATCATTGTTTCTATTCCTATATCTATCTCATGAATAGCTTCTTTCTTAGCTTCTATTTCTGTTATTATACCTAGAGTTATCATAGCTTCTGTTATTATCATATGATCTGTTTCTTTCTCGAGATCAGGAGTAATCATAATAATGATTATTATTCCTTCTATTATCTGATCTATAGTTGTTTTTGGAGTGGGAATTATTATAGTAACTAGGTTAGAAGTCAGAATAGAAATCATATTGGAAATTTTCTTTTCATTTGTGACAATTTTTAAAATAATATTCTTTACTTCTATAATAATAGCAAGTAGTATCTTGTTAGTTTTTTTTTTTTACGTTTAAAGAGGGAGATCTATGTCCTAGTACTTTTATTGTATTTAAGTTATGCCAACCTATTTGCATAGAGAGGTATTACATTTTATATCTGGGTGAGGCCACAAATAACTACACGTACAATTTTAGTCATTGTCTATTTAAAGGTTCTGCTCAAAGGTTACCTACTAATTGCCATACCTGAGATCTACTTGTAGATCCTCTATTTAAGTCCTCTGACTTCCAAATATTTTTTCTGTAACACCAACTTGTTTACTATGAGTAGCGGAGACTAAGAGCTACTTTACCTTCAACCTAATCTCTACTTCCGAGAGTAGCTATATCTATTTTATAGACTACTCAAAGGTTTTAATCCTTGTTGATGTTCGTACAAACCCAGTTCCTACTGTGGCTCTCTACTAGTAGTTTTTCAAATGTTTCACAAGAAGATCCTCCCAAATCCATTTAGCTGCCAAGCCAAGTTGGTGTTGTCATTTCTCCTTGTGAAATAGACTTACTCGCACCTAACTCGATCTGCATTTTTCATACTACTAGATCAAATGTTAACTAGTATGACTATTGAAATCCGTACTACTTCACCAAACTCAGGATTTCTACTATTCAGGTCCCTGCCTGTAGATCCTATCAAGATTTATTCATGTAATATTACGTCTCTCTTAGCATTGTATTACACTTCCAATATCCGATTGAAATTGGTATAACGTGATTTACAGAGTTACAGCCCCCAGAAACGAACAGAGTTTACTGTAAGTTAGATATAAAGGTCTGAGTAATTATTCAAATTTGTCGACAGTGGGATTTGAACTCTAGACCTCTTACATGGCAGTCTGGCAACCTAACCACTACACTAAAATCACTAGACCTTAGTATCTTGTTAGTTATTATTGTCAAATCTGTTTCTATTAGAATTATTTGAATAGTAGATTGGTTTAGAGGTAGGAGTAGTATGTTTCTCAGCAAGGTTTATGCTAAGTTCAGCAATCTGTTTAGTAAGTTGTTCAATAGCTTTATCTATATTAGAGCTAGTATTAAAGACTATAAGTTTTCTAGTTTTTTATTGTTATACTATAGTTATCACTGCTATTAGGTTTGCAGATTCTGAGGCTTAGATGTTTACTGAACATTCTGATCAAAGTCCTTGAACAAAGAGTTGCATTAGGAAACTAGCAGAAAAATTATTTTCTGAATTAACTCATTCTTTTAATTGTTTAAGTTTGTTAAAATAGGTGTCAACTATATCTGAGCCTTGTTGTATAGCAAAGAGTTGTTTTTGTCATATAGCTTTTTGTTAAGTAGTACAGAATCTTTCTCTAAACAGATAATAAAAACTATAGATATTGTATCTATTAACTATTTGTCTATAAAAATTTAGCCGATGGCATTTGTATAAAGTAAAAAAAAAAAAAAAAAAAAAAAAAAAAAACTATTTGTCTATACTGTTGATATTTAAAATAAGTAGAAGTATTAACTAAACTTTGGAGCTATTCCTGAGTATTGTCAGTTAGGTAAACAGATACAAGTTCAAGTTATCAGATAGCATTCTATCTATTAGCCTTTGCTGCTTGTTCAAAATTGTTTAACCAAGTTATAGGGTCTTGAGTTCTATCATCTTGAAAAGATTTAATCTTAAACAGAGTTTTTTCACTGCTAGCATCTAGAGCTCAAGCTAATACGGTTATAGTATTAGCAGTATCTTGTAAAGCTTGTTTACCTATATCTTCTTTTGATTCATTTGTTTGAATAGTTTTAGAGTCTAAGTCTTTTTGTTAGTTTTTTTGCTTCTTGGTTATTGTTTTTAATGTTAAAGAAATTATCAAGATTATAGTCTTCTTGATTTTTCTGATTATTTAAAGAATTGTAATCAATTCCGAAATTGTCTAAAATTTGGATGATATTATTGAAGAGTTAATTGGATTAGTTTAGGAGTTGAACAAGTTGATAAGAAGGTAGAGAGTCAAGTGGGGTATGGTATGAGAGAGAAGTGTTATTGAGATCTAGGTTAGCTTGAAGATAATTTCTAGGAATTAGAAAGTTCCTATTAGGTGAGGTAGTAGTAGGGGTAAACTGATGAATAAAATTAGTTATCACTATTCAAAGATTAATATTAAAATTGAAATATCATCAGTTAGAAGTATTAGAAAGAGAAGTAGAAAGAAATTATGGAGTAGATGTAGATATAGGTAGTTCTAGGTGATATTAGTTAAAGGTAGTAGAGAGGTTTGTTGTCTATCAGATGGAGGAAATTATATTTGATTAGTATCTTCATTATAGAGAGTTAAAGAAATTGAGATATAGGTTGCAGAGGTTGTAGCTTGTTCTGGGTCTGTTAAGTATTTGCTAACTACAGAGCTATATTCAAAATAGTCAAAGCTACTAGTATATTCATTAGGAATAGGAGAACTAAGATTACCTAGAGCTTCTGCTAGGGTTCTATTTAAATAAGGGTTAAGAGTAGAGGCACTAGCTGAGAATTCAATATAGATATCAAAGGCTATAGCTTCAAAGCCAAAAGGGAGATGAGATTGTAAGGTGTATCGAGTATTTTAAACTAGAAAGGTTTTAACAATGTTTTTAGGGTTTTCTATAGGAGTATTATATCGGCAACTAAATATTATATTATATGCTGCTGCTCTGACTTTAGAGTAAGTAGAACTATTAGTTAATTCTAGATGTATAGTTACAGTTTGTTGGAAATAGGATCAGGTGTAGTAGGTTCATTTATACCAATTCCAAAAGTTGTGATATGATTAGTAAAGGTTTGTTTCTGAATAGCACAGCTAACAAAATAAATCTAGATCTAGAGTTTGAAGTACTGTATATGCTTAACTTGTATTCTGATATTATAAATCATAGGCTTGTATTCTTTCTATATATATCTGATATGCTTTGTTCATATATGTTGTGTGATAAGATATCTTACTTTTACACTTTGAGTCATGAGATATTTGAAACTACAGATTAGAGTTTGGAATTACTTACACCTACTCATTTGGCTTGTAGGTAATCTGCATTTAACTTTTTTATGTTAAGATTTGCAGTAAGCTGCTAGCTGTTAGAGTCCTTATGCCTATGCTTTGGCTCGTAAGGTATTCATTTTTTAGATATTTCTATTTCTAGAAGTCACAGTAAGCTACTAGCTTTAATTAGAATCTTTACACCTAAAAGTATAGCTTGTAAGGTACTTGTCCTTCAGGTGTTTCTAATCTGAGGATTGTAGTAAGCTGCTAGCTGATTAGAGTTCTTATACCCACAAGTTTGGCTCGTAGAGTACTCATCCTTCAGGTGTTCCTAACTTGGGAGTTATAGTAAGCTGCTAGCTTTAAGTTATAATTAAATAGGTATAGTCTGAGTCTAAATTCAACTTTGAAAAGTCCGTGTAATATGAAATAAATCTTTCTTAGTTCAAAGCAATATAGGGTGATTTTTCTCTTTTCATGCTGCAGTATAATATAGATCTATTCTAGAAGTCATAAATCTCTTTTCAGTATTCATGTAATGTAGACTAGATGTGATATAGATTGGGATTAGCAAAGGAGAAAAGAGAGGCTTCTTGGTTTCTAAGAGAGGCTTCTTTAGTAATTATTAAAGGAGAAAAGAAAGGTTTTTTTTTTTAACTTTAAGAAAGGTTTCTTTAGGGCTTCTTTAAAGTTTCTTTAATTAATTATCTTTCTGGTGTATTTTTTTGTATTTCTGCTAGAAGGCACTAAAATGTTACAAGTATTGGCCTTCTTATTACAACACAAGTAATATAAGACACAGAAGAGGAACTCTTAATGATGTCCAAGTAAAATATTACTTTACTATAGTAGTTTATTGCAAAGTTAATAAAAAAGCAAAGATTATATTTTATTTAGAATACAATATCGATAATATAAGACTATCTATTAGTTTCTGTACTAAGAGAATTCTAATATTAAGGAGATTGTAGAGGTAAAACCTAAGTTAGAGCAAAGAGAAAAAGGAGGGTTTATATATCTTTTTAGAAAAGTAAAAAAAGTAAAGTAAGAAAAGTAAGAAAAGTAAGAAAAGTAAGAAAAGTAAGAAAAGTAAGAAAAGTAATTTATCTGAATATTGCTTCTAGAATAACTCAATATCTATATATCTGTTTCTTATAATTTATAGCTCGTTCGAAAGATTTCATCGAGCTGAATCTAATAGTCTAATTTAAAACTAACTTTAACTATTAAGTTTATTGAGAAATTGATAAATACATTCAAGAAATTAACTAAATAAATTAAATAACTAAAACTTATTTTATAACAATACTTCTAGTTTCTATTGTAATGATATCTATAAAAGAAAAAATTAGAAACTTTAAATCTTAAAATTTATTTAAAAATAAAAGTTAAACTAATTTTACAAAACAAACAACAAAATAAGTAACTAAATAATAAACAACAAAATAAATTCAAAGAAAATAAGGAAAAAAAAACCTCTTTTTGATTTTTTTAAAAATTTTCTAATTATAACAGAAATAGAACTTTATATTTATTTTAATATTCCTCTTACAAAAAATATTTTCAATTTTGTCAAATCTGATCTTATTAATTTTAAACTAGGCCAAATACTCAAAAAAGCTAAAGATAAGCAACTAGAACTCAAGACAAATTTTGAGTATTTAATCAAAACTATAGCTAGTAAATATTATAGTTTTTTGATAGAATTAATTTATAAATTAATTCACAAATATATTCAAAGACAATAATTTCTTTTGATATTTTATACACTAATTTCAGATTAATTCCAACTAAATTTACTATTTTACTTTTTACTAAACTTAATTATGCAAAAGTTCTTTTACTTATTGAATTGATTTCTCCAAATATCTTATAAAACTATAATCAAGTTATATTTAATCTTGCTTAATTCTATCTTTATCTTACTAAAAATTTTTAATGAATTAACTATAAAAAATTTGCTAAAGATTTGAATATTATTTCTTGCAAATTCAAAATTATTTACTACAAAAATAAACATAAAAATAATACTCATAAAATATTACTTCTAACTATTAATAATAACAAACAATTTAATATTAATATTTTTTTTTTTTTTTTTATAATTTCAATCTGTAGGTTGAGATAAGGTCTTGTCTCTATCTTTATTTTTGTAAAATATAGTTAAGAGTTTATATAAAACTATCTGGTAATAAATTATATTCAAGAATTGAAGCTTAGATGATAATAAAATAACTAAAACTAAAGTGAATACTAAAATTTAGGCTAAATTAGAATTATCTGTAATCTAAACCTACTAGAATAGTCAAGACTCACCTAGATTTAATTAGAAAGAATATAGTTTGTAGAGAAGTTATATTTAATCCAATATATTAGCTAAGCAGAAAGTTTTGTATAGTGAGTTCAGTTAGTGAAATTTGGTTGTATTAAGGAGAGAGACTATATAAATTATATGTTTTCTGAGATATATGAAGGAGTTGTCAATTATTTCTGTAATTTTGTTAATAGTTTGAGTGTGATATATGAATATTGTGTTGTTGCTTCTAGTTTGCAAATTCAGAGCAGTAGAGAAACTACAGCTATTCATAAATTTTTGAATTAAGTTTAAGAAATAACTTAATAGTTGTCTGTGATGCTAAATAAAATAAATTAGTATATAGTTAAATTGTATGAATGAGTGTATATAGTAGAAGTCCTTTGAATAAAGTAAATAAATTAATTGTATTAGAAGAGTTTGTAGATAGCTAGAGTAAAAGGAGATTTATAATTAGATTTTTTAATGTAAGAAATTAGAATTGAGTAATTTCTAAATTTGTATTATTGAGAGTTTTAGTTATAGATTATAAGATTATTTTCTGTAGTATATTAGTATTGTAATCTAGTAGAGTTCTAAGTCTGTTTGGTTATATTTAAAGTATTTGTTATTTGGTATTGTTTTTGAATAGTATTTGTATAGATATAATAGTATTGGTAGTTCATTATGTAGTAGTTTAATTGAAAAGTTTTAAGTTTACTTAGTTTAAAATTAGTAAACTTGTTTGAGCATTTGTTATTTTTTTGATATATAACTATATTGAGTTCCAATTGATTTGGTCATATAGATAATTACAGTTTTATGATAAATATATTACAACAATATGAGCATTACAGATTGTTTTAATAAGTTTGCATGCAGATTATTTGATAGTAAAATTTTCCCATATAATATAGAAGTATGAGTTATATAAGTAAGTATGTTTAAATTCAAAGAGTGGTAGTGTTTGATAGTTTTGTATGAGTGAATTTGCCATATTGTTCAGTTTATTATCACTATGAGCTATTACTTTGTAAAGTAAGATTATGAGTTTGTAGGATTTGATAAAGTTGAGTAAGGTATGCCAAATTAGCCAGTTGTTGTAGGAGTAGTGGTGTGATAGATTTGTTATTGCTTGAGTAAGTTTTTGGTATTTGGATATTACAGATTGTGAGTCTGTATAAATATTAACTTTGCAATTATGAGGAGCTGTACTAATTGCAGATAGTATTGCAAGTAGTTCCATTTTGTGTGATAAAAGCCAATATTAGGCTTGTGCTACAAAAGAGTTAATGATTGAATTGTTTTTAACTTGTACCCATCCAATATTCATAGAGTATTGATTAGTCATCAAGTTGTGAACAGACCCATCAGTATAAAAAGTTAAGTTAGTAGAATTAGAGTTAGATATTGTAATATTATTTAAGTAATGTGATAGGCTATTAGAGTTAAATATTTCAAAAACAGGATTGTTGTATATAAAAATATTTGGAGTAGGAGGTATATATATTAGATTCCTATTTGCAGTAGTATATATTAAATCCAGATAATTTGCATTAAATTTAAGTAATAAAGTTTGATTATTTGAGGTTTTTCTTCTCTAGAATTGTGTTGACAAAGTAGCAGAAATTTCAAAGGTATAATGATTTTTGATTCTATTAGAATTTAAGTTGCATACAGAATAGGGGTTGCATATTATAGGTAGAATTAGATAATATTCTGTGTGTGAGTAGTCAATATTGTATATCCAATATGTAATAGAAGTTGTGTTGAGTTGGGAGTTGAATAGACATGCTTTGCTGATAATTATTGAATTGTTATTATTAATAGTAATCAGCTATAGTTTATGTTGTTTACTAAAATGACCACTTTACAGAAAATTTAGTTTTTGCAAAATATATTTAAAATATAATAACAATATAATCATAAGTTCTGTTAAGTTAATACTATCTAACTTGTTTATAGCTATTAATTATATATTTAATAGTTAATAAATGCTAAGATAATATTTTTACTATATTATTAATAGCTAAAATTATAATTATAAATAGATATTATACAAATTTTAATTATATTTTAAATAGATAAAAAATTTTTTAAAAAAACTATAATTATATTTTAAATAGATTTTATTAATAAATTAGATATATTTTAAATATATTGTTAATGAATTAGAATTTTTTAAACACAATACAATAAACAGATTTTAATAATAAATTATAAATATATTAGAAACATATTATATATCAATTTTTTATTATAAATATATTTTAAATATATTACAAAGAGGGATTTATCACCAAATCTCGACATCCAAAATCCGAACATCCAAAATCCCAACAACAAAATCCCAACATCCAAAATCCCGACAACACAAAACCCCAACAATGCTAAAATCCCGAAGTAAAATCCTGAAATCTAAAATCCCGATAGTTTCATAATTCCGATAGTCCATAATCCCGATAGTCCGTATCTTTAATTGCATTCGATATTTTTTGTGTGCTAATAATTTTGCTCGTGTATATAGAATTCGGGTGTTTTGGTGATATAATTGGCAATTTTTTAATCATTTTGTCAGCATCTAAGAATTGCTTTTTAACATTATCATCGCATATTCATCTCCCATGATTTTATTCTATTTGTAAAGTTCGTTACGAACACTATAACTACTAGGCCGTTTTTGTAGATATGAATTCATACATTTTTTAGCGAATTTAATATAGCAGTCAGGAGTCCTAAAAGCAAATTCTAGCTACAGTCCATTGCAAATCTTTTTTGCAAGACTAATATCAAATTTACAACTATCAAAAGGTCTTTGCCCAGTTAATATCTCTGACATGATAACTCCAAAGCCATAAATATCAGCAGCTGATATAAATTCTTTACCAGATAAAACTTCTGGTGCAACATAGTGCAGGACTTCATAAATATCGTCTGATGCATTTTCATCATACTTTCGAAACAATCCTAGATCTGAGATATAAGATTGCATTTCTTCACTAATATGTCGATCTTGTAAAATATTGCCGCTATGAAGATCTGCATGAATATATCCTGCATAATGAATATTATATAAATCTTCAGAAATATTTAGAAGTAGTTTTAATTTAATCTGCCAGGTAAGTTCTCGAAAGTTTG
>CAJVPM010001798.1:0-11152 GCA_910592325.1 Scutellospora calospora | reverse complement strand
GTTTGAGTTGCTGTCTGTAAAGAGGCTGTTTCAATGTATTATAATAATTATTTAATTACTTATTTACTTGTGTATTTTATTTGTCATTTTGTTGTTTTTTATTTTTATATAAAAACTCAGAGGTACAGGAAAAAGTTTTTTAAAAAAATTTTTTTAAAAAAAAATCAGGTTAATTAACAAGAAAACTTAATTATAAAAACATTCTCTAAGTACTTCACTTAATAAATCTGATATAAATTAGTTATAATTCTGATAAACTAATCAAGTAAGTTATTATTTCAATAAATGAAATATTGATATTTAATTATTTAAATTTTAAATCCTATTTTGTACAATAATTTTTAGCATATTATTATAAAAAGTAGCTTTGCAAAATAATATAAATACTGCAAATCATTTTATCATATAAGAATTAGAGATTTTGTGATTTCAAAGAACCTCAAAGATTTTTTAAATATATGTATAATTAATATAATATATATAATTAATTATTTAGTATAAATTTTTAATTTTAAATAATCTTAATGATTCTCCACCATTATCATTATAAAAATTACATGCTTATATTTTTTTGCAAAGCACTATAACACTTTAATTATAATGCTTTGCCAATAAAGTATAATATCTGCAGATTATTATATTATATAAAATTGTAGATTTTTGATTCTCTGAAAATTTTAAAGATTTTAAACAATATATGAAAATGCTCATAGCAAAAAGAGGAATAAGACTATATATTATATAGTTCTATTTCTCTCTTTTACTATAGATATTCTCATATATAATTGTTATTAAAATATATAATTAATATAAAATCTAAATCTCTAAAATTTTCAAATACTATTATTACAAAAATCATAATATTATACTTTATTGCAAAGTATTATAATTATAATAATTAAGCAATATTTCAATTACTTTCAAATTATATTAAGAGAGCTACTTAAGAATGCTTTAAATTTAAGCTTAGCATAAAATAAATTAGTTTAATGCTAAGCTTAAAACAAATTACTAAATAAAAATACTAATCTTCTTTAAATAGTACTAAAATTGAAACAAGAAGTTCAATTTTTTCCTAATTTTCCTTAGCAAATATGTATTAGTATAAATTCAGATCAGTATGAGAGATAATATCTAACATAATTTATAAAGTTACTATATGAGCACACATTTCATAAGTGAAGTTTTACTGAGTAGAAACATCAAGAATTAGCTTTAAAATCTCTATATTATATATTGAATATAACATTTTCAATTTTTTATGATGTATCTTCAATCTTCTGATATTTTTGATTATTTTATACAACTAAAAAAAAAAAATAATAATATGAAAAAAAATTTCACTAAAATATATTTATTAGTTAAAAAATAAAATAAAAATACAAATAAATGAAGTATTAATTATTTCTAATTCTTTTCCTATATTATCAAAAATTTTTATATTACAAGGTTTAGATATGAGCAAAGCATTATATTGATTATTGTTTATTATCAAACTGAATACTAGTTAATAAGATAGAATTAGCAAAGTCTTGTAAAAATTTATTATTAGAAGTTGCATTATTATATGTAATCGCTATTATTTTAGAAATAATTCTCAATAATCTAAGACAAGTTTCTATAGCTTTAGCTATTTTAGCACCTATATGTTGTCTATTTATATAAATAAAATCAAGTAAAAGATGTTTTATTGATCATAATATATTTAGGTAATATATGGTAACTATTATAAATAATTTATTATTATTGTCAGTTGTCTAAATATTAGTTGTAATAGCTATACATCCAGGAACTTCTTGTAGTTTGATTCAAAGTTGTTCATATTTTTCTTTAAAATTCTTAGTAATGTGCCTTTTTATTGTATCTGATAATAGTGCTAAAATAAATAAATAAATAAAAAAATTCAAAATTACAAATATGTATAATTAAATAACTTAAAACAACATACAGGTAGGTTTTATAGGGTAAAATTACCTTTTGCTTAGAGCTTCAAATATGTAAATCTTTCTCTAGAATCATTATCTTTAACTATATGAAATGACTAGTTATGTTTAATTATTAGATATTTTGCTTTGACTCTGTATTTAATTCTTTTAATTCTGGACCTATAGATCAATAGCGTAGTGGTTAGCACTCCCAGGTCATAATCGCAAGGTCTTGAGTTGAATCCAACTGGGAGACAAGGCTTTGCCAGGACTACGATTGAAAAAAAAAGATCTTTAGAGGACTTTCCTTTTAGAAAAGAACAAGATCTATATATACAAAAGTAGTCCAATAGCATAACTACAGTGTCAGAGATGACTAGATAAGACGAATTTGTCAACAAATGAAATTAACATTGAGAAAACTCAGCTTAAGGACTAATGAAATAAAAGAACAATCTGGTTAGTAGATCATGTGAAATTAGAGAATTGCGGACCTAGAGACTATAGGTCCTACACCACGAGACCAGGGACTTAAGACATCATATAACAGACTTAATAAAGTATGAGCTATCTCATGAGTTTGGTGATATACAGAGGCCTGCAGCCTTCTGTTGATCTCCGCAAAATGATAACTCTGGCCTTAAAAGATATGACAGATCCTAAGGTATCTAAGGACCTTTAGAATAGTAGAAGGAGGTAAAAAAAAAAAAAAAAATTCATTTAATTCTAGTATTTTATTTTTATATTGTTGAATAAGATGTTTACAGAAGCTTGAAGTTGATTCATTTATACAAATTTTTAAATTATTGCTACAATATTTATATACTGCAGCTAATATAATTAATTCATTTTTATTTTTAATTTTTTTTTTTAAAAATAGTTTCATACAAACAATTTATAAATAAATATATTAATATAAAATTAATATATTACTAAGTTTTTAAATAAATTATTTATTAGTTGTAATAGTTTCAGTTAAAAATAATAATTTATCATTCTCAAATTCATCTGAACAGGTTATATTTGTCAGCTTCTATATGTTATTGTCATTATAAGGTTCATTACAAAGTTATTAATAAGGTTCATCATAATGAAGTTTATTATAAGATTCATCATAAGGTTTATTATAAGGTTCATCATAGGG
This sequence comes from Scutellospora calospora, assembly GCA_910592325.1. NCBI lineage: Eukaryota > Fungi > Glomeromycota > Glomeromycetes > Diversisporales > Gigasporaceae > Scutellospora > Scutellospora calospora. The sequence continues at coordinate 8,083 of CAJVPM010001798.1, read as the reverse complement.
TTTATCATAAGGTTCATTATAAGTTTTTTTATAAATGCTATTATACGAAAACACATTTAAGCTTGATATTGTTTTTTTTATTTTTTTAGTTAACTCTATACTGAACTTAATATTCTTAAAAAAATTAGTTAGAAAAAAAAATTTAATCTATTAGATTTAGTTTAAGGGACTATATAGCTATATTAGATTATAGTAATATATCTGATCTTATTATAAAAGATAGAAGCCAGAAAGTTTCAGTATAATTAACTAAAGAAAAAAATTGGCACTTTAGTTTTTATAAAAAATTATAATTTAGTAAAAAAAAAAAAAATTTATTTTTATATAAAACAAATAGCTAATTAGCTATGTTTTTTACCTTATAAGTTAGTTTAAGTATTATTAATTCAGATTTTTATTATGACCTAGTACTAGTCAGATTTAAAAAATTATAGTTTTGATCTGACCTATGAAATCAGATTCAGGTCAGATCTGAGTTTTCAGTTTAGATTTGAGAAATACTAGCAATAGGTTTGAGTTTAAATTCTACTGTTAATAAATTTGAATAATTTCTTAGACTTTGTGATAGATTACAGTAAACTCTGTTTGTTTTTGGAAGTATACTCTTGTAAATTGAATTATACTAAATTAATCAGAACTTAGAAGTATAGTATAATGTTATATAAATAAATCTTAATAGGATATATGAGCAGGAGATATGCATAGTAAAAATTCCAAGTCAGTAAAGTATACAGCTTTCTAACAATACTACATCAGCTAAAGTCTAATCTGAAAAGAAAACTCAGTTTAATAAAGGTAGAAAGTTTTGAAGTCTTTAGATAAAGCATAATTAAGACTAGCTAGATACTGAAAAAGAACTAGATTAACTGACTAGTAGAAGACTACAGTAAAACTTGAAGTTGTATGAACATCTACAAGGGTCTAAGCAGATTAATTCATAAAATAAGTACAGACTGCTCTAGTAGATTTGCTTCAATATTAACTAGCTTTACAATACTAGCAATATATCTAATATAATGTATTCTAAGAGGATCTAAGCTATTCTAGATAAATAAATTCATAATAAGCTAGTTAGCTTAAGTAGTTAGATATTGTAATAATATTAGATTAGACCTGTATAGATTAATAAACAGAGTGTTTAAATAGATAACTCATAGGCAGATTACAGGTATAGCAGTATAGTGTAGAACCAATTGAGTGATCTAATACCTATATAGTGAACTATTTAAAATAGATAATAACTAAAGTTATATATATGGCCTGTTGTATACTCTTTATATAATTACAAATAGTAAGGATTATTAATGTATAATTTTGTTTATAATATTAATAAAATTCCTTCAGCAATATAAGCTATCTTAACAATAAAAAAAAAAAATAGTAAAGTAAAGTAGAATATATTAGTAAACTAAAGAAGTAATACAAATAGTAATAGTATATAATAAAGCAAAGTAGTAGTATATAATATATTAAACAAATAAATATATTTATATAGTTAGTGATATTATAACTAAATATTAAAGAAACATATTAAGTATTGTATAATTATAAACTTTATACAAATACAAATATTGTTGTAATAAATAAATATTTGCTATAAATTTTAAATAAAAATGCTTATTCATTTTTTTTTTTTTTTTTTTTAAACTTAGGTGATCTTACTTTTCATTTTATTAGGCACATATCTTAAAGATATTAGACAAATATATAAATAAAAGAAAAAATTCTAATTTAAGTCATGTGTGCTTTGTTGCAATTCCGAATTCACTCAGCTGCTCAGATAGTGCTCAAGTGCAATCTGCTATAGCAGCATAATTTTTCTCCTAAAACTAGATGCATGACTAACATGCCTGCCTAGTCTCGATCAGCAGAAGGCTACTACTAGCCTATATTAAGACTACTTTAGCTAGACTACTCTAACTTTAATCTTAGATATTACCCTAAGAAAAAAATTAGAATATAATCTAATTAATACAAAGAAAAATAAAAAATTGTATAAAATCTGAGTGGTAATAATCAATACCAAATATCTAGACTATAAAAAAAAACCTGCTACAGGTTAAAACAAACAAGACTAGATTATAAATCAAAATAAAAAGAGAAGGAAAAAAAAAAAAAAAAAAAATGAGAAAAAGAGGTAGTATACTATACTGCTTCTAGCATAGCTCTAATAAAAATTGTATATAGCTACTCTCCTATGTTTTTCACTATAACTTGAAAAAATTTTAATCTGTGTCTAGAGGAGTTTACTTCAAAACTGAATTCAGGTAGCTTTCCACAGAGATTTCCTATAACATATACTTCAACTAATATGTATTTGTTTATATAAATCTGAATATAAATAGATAGTTCCTAATATAGTTTGTTGATCATAGATCTTTTGATGGAAGGTAGCTAATTTTCTCAGTTTGTCTCAAAAAACAACGAAGCCAATAAAAAAGAAAGTCTAAAAGATATATTCAGAAGAACCTTGCTTGTAGAATATATTATAATGACTATAAGACTATGTTATTTTGAAAGAACATAATAATAGCACAAGTATATATTTATTTTTTATAACCTAAACAAAATACTTGACAAAAGCTCCTGATGATGCTACTTCTATTCAAAAGTTTCTAGACATATAATATAGGTTGCAACCTTAAGACAGTATTTTTCAACTGCTATGAGCTGAATATTTTAATTTCTCTGTATTACTAGAAGGAGTTATGTATTTTTTTGTTATATTTTTCTTCTTTTTTCACAAGTCAGTATTGCTCTATATAGGTTCAAGTGATTGTTGGAAAGAGTAAGTTGGTATATTGAAAATACTTATTTATTACTCAAGATAGATTATACTATCAAATATAATATTTAAGAAAGTAATCATTATAAGTAACAAATAAGTATTTTATATAAAATTTATAGCAAATATTTATTTATTATAAAAATGATTTCTTATACTCTATATACTAAGTAGCCTAAAATTTTTTTTTGTTGTTAAAGGTAGCTTATATTGCTGAAAGAATTTTATTAGAGATTATATATTGATAATCCCTACTGTTTATAATTATATAAAAAGTATACAAATATACTACAAATAAGATCTAGTAATCTAGTATAGTAGTTAAGTTGTCAAACTACTATGTAATAAATCTGGAGTTCAAATCCTACTATCAACAAATTTGAATAATTTCTTAGAACTTATGATATTTTATAGTAAATCCTGTTCATTTCTAGAAGTGTACTCCTATAAATTAAGTTGCACCAAATTGATTAGAACTTGAAAGTGTAATATAATATTACATAAATAAATCTTAATAAAATATACGAGCAGGAGACTTGTATAGTAGAAATTCTAATTCAGTGAAGTAGTATAGCCTTATAATAGGACTATATTGGCTAAAGTCTGATTTAGAAAGAAAACTTAATCTAATAAAAGTAGAAGGTTTTGAGGTCTCTAAACAAAAGGTAACTGAGACTAGCTAGATACTGAAAAAAGACTAGATCAACTAACTAGTGGAGAACCATGGTAGAATCTAGGGTTGTATAAACATCTACAAGAGTTTATACTAGATAAATTTGTAAAATAGATATGGATTACTCTAGTAGGTTTGCTTCGAGATTAACTAGCTCTGCAAAACTAGCAATATATCTAGTATAATATATTCTAAGAGAATTTAAGCTATTTGGATAAATAGATCTGTAATGAGCTAGCTAGCTTAAGCAGTTAGGTATTGCAATGATATTAAGTTGAATTTGTATAAGTTAATAAATAGAGTATTTAAATAGATAATTCACAATGTTATAATAGTAAAATTTCATATTTTTTGCTAATAACTTTTGAACTACCACTTCAATCTTAATGAAACTTATACCATTGGAATCAGCATATCGAGATGATTCTAATGAATACAAGATCATATGATTTGGATTACAGGATCCCGAGATCATTAAAGATTTATAAATATTAATTCATATATAATATGTAACTTAATTCTGATTGGATAATCACAACTACGCCCAAAATCGATAATTTTTACTCCATCTACCATTTCTATACTTTCTACTATTTATACCAGATCTATCATATCTATCATATATCTCAGATATACCATATCTCATATTTATATCATATTTCTCATATATATTATTTATATCATATGTATTATTTTATTACTATTTATAGTTATTTTAGTTAGTTAACTTATCTTTATTGTAATTATTTATACATGTAAATTATCTATAAAAGCACTGCCTTTTTGCCCTTCGAGCAAAGCAGTCTTGTCTTCATACAATTCTCAATAAAGATATAATACTTAGTATCTTCATATACTATTTATTATTTGCCTCTTAGCCCTAACATAAATCACTACAAAAACCTCTTTGTTAAGTCTTAATTCTAGATACCATATAACAAGCTGTAAAGTTATAGTCTTCATACTATAATCAGTAGTCTCTGAGAACTCTAGAAGAGGTGAATTCCCCATTTGACAATTTGGTGGTGACTGTGAGATAAAGTTCTCCTTCACTGAAGAAAATTGAAGTTACTTGCTACTAAGAAAAGTCGATCAGTTTTGAACCAATCTATCTAAAATTTTTACTGTATATTCTTGAAATCCTACTGCATCTTTTGTACTAAGTATTATCTTAGTAGAAAATCTTTCTGAAACCCGCTATTCGCGTTTCAAAATAGTTTTAGTAATTTTGATCTGTAAAGAAAGTTAGAGAAAGCTTCTTCAAGAAACCTAATGATGTTGGTTACACAAACTTTGGACACTAATATCTCAGTGAATATCCAACCGAATTTAGATTTTTGACTACCATTAGGACTGCAAAGAACCAAAGAACAATTCTTTTCTAAGTGAGAACAAACAATAGCATAGTATCAAATACTCTAAAATGATACTTTTTCAAAAAAATTTGTATAGTTATTGAGAGTGATATCTATGACTAGATGAGGAATTGCAACTTCACAAACGCCACAACATATTGAGAACACTCAAGTATTGAAGGCACCTTCTTACAAAGACTACCTTGAAAAAGAAATTGATAAATTAATTGATTCAACTGAACAAACAGACGGTTCTTTCATCTTTACTATAAAAGATTTAAAGCTTGTTGACCTTTATTTTGCTCAACTCAAACAAGTTGAAGCTACTATTGACTTGTAAAAATCTTTCTCTCTTATTCTTTTGATTGTTCTCCATGAGCCAAAGTGTAGGCGTAAAGAACCTCTCTTTATAATTTATTTCTCTGATTTAATATATTTAAGTTTTAATTTTGAATAATTTTTGATTTTACAAAGCATTTAACAAACATAATTAGACATCAAAAACAATATACCTTGAATTTACTTATTGAATCAGACGATTCTTGTGATATCTGTTACCCTATTTTAACTCCTATATTATTTACTCCTTTTCATAATTTTATTACTTGGTATAGTAAACAATACCTTGCAGTAAACTTTACTGGCAAAACATTAGAATACTTTAATAATTTTAGAAATATTTATTTACAATTTGAATTACCTCAACACAAAAATCTTATTTTCAAGATAATATATAGTATTAGATACAACAACTTATCTGGTAATATTCGTGAAATAATTGGAGGAATTGCAGTATTATCATTATATACTGATTGTTTTGAGAAAAACCCACTTCATTTATCTAAAGAAGAACTAGATAACACTGAACCTCTTGATCAACTCATAGAAAGAATATAACAAATCTCAAACGCTTATACCTAATTAAACCCTCTAGTAGAATTACTATTTTATAATAATCAGATAGCTACTCCTGATTTATTATTCAATACTTCCTTATCGACAACTCTATACCTACTACCTTTAAATAATCCCCTTTTATTTATAAACCTAACAATAGCTGCAACAACTGATGATATCATGAACTACCTTAAGGCAAATACTAGTAGATCCCTTCTACTTAAAGTAGAGCCATTTACTGGTGATGGTACTCAGGACCCATATACTTGAATGGAATACTTTGAAAAAGCTGCTGCTGCTAATAGATAGGATAGTAAAAGAAAAAGAGATATTCTTACTAGTTTCTTACATGGAGTTGCTGATGAGTGGCAAACAACTTTCTATGTGACTCAAAATACAGCAGGAACATCAAATTGGGGTGATCTCTGGACTGCTATCACAGATAACTTTAAACTTAACTTCTATACTCAATGATAGAAAAATAAATGGTTATGTGAATTAGAAGCTATTAAACAAGAAACAGATGAAACAATAGAATCATATTATAGTAGATTCAATAAATTAATCAAAAAATATAATATCACTGATGCTGCTCAACAGTTAGATTACTTTAAAAAAGGTGTAAAACCTGAACTATTACTCATAATCATATTGCATAATCCTGGAAATCTAAATGATACTTGACAATTAGTTCAACGATATGAACAAGAAAAAGACTTTGCTCAACAGATAGAACCAATCTCATCTTCAAGCAATAATACTCACAAATTAGAAAAGGATATTGAAGTATTGACTCAGCAAATAAAACAAATGAGCTTAAACTATGCAACTATTGCATCTGCTCTTACTGAAACTCATGAAAAACCCAAATCAAGACCAATTAATTATCAACAAAACCAACCAAATAGGATTCAATCTTGACCAAAAATCATTTGTTATAATTGTAGTGAAGCAGGCCATATAGCTAGAAATTGTATGGCTGAACATCAAACTACTACTGAACAATACAAACAATTAAAGAAAGATGTAATCAGAAATAGAAATATAAACTTCTTAGAAGCAGAAGATGATAGTGAAGATTATAAGGAAGAAATTTACATTGTCAAAAATCAAAGATCTACTTCATATACCACTGATAGAAAGAAAGCTAAACACGTTACAAAAAATTCTGAATATCAGAAAGAATTTAATCTATATAACAGAAAGATAACTTCTATTCAAATAGAAGAAGATACTATTATGGAAGATGTACCTTATGAAATACCTGAAGAAATACTAACTACAAAAGTAAATTGACTAAGAACTAAATATAAAACTCAACCTTCTGTAATTGATAAAATTGAACCCTATGATATTTCTGTTGATATTTTAAATATGAAATCTTCAGCTACTCTAGTACAACTATTACAATACCCTAATCAATGAAGAAACCTTGCTAAAATTATTCAAAAAAAGAAGAAACCTTTAACAGAAGCAAACCTTATTGAATCAGCAAAATTCAAGAAAACTACAGCAATAAGATGTCATATTAGAATTAAAGAAAATCCTGTTCAAGCTATTCTTGACTCTGAAGCTGCTATTAGTATTATTACAGCAAGGCTAATGAAGAAACTAGGACTCAATATCCAAGGACCTTCAAGAACTATAGTTGTAACTGCTAATAGTGAACGTACTAAAGTATTAAGAGTAATTTCTAATATAAAAGTTACTATTCAAGATATTATAATCTCTGTTGACTTACAAGTTATTGAGTTAATGGACGAAACTCTTCTTCTAGGAACAAACTGGTTTAATAAATCTAGAGCTAAATTAGATTTTAAAAATAATACCTTAACTGTACGATATTAGAGATTGGATCCAAGTGGGTACAACTCGGGTCACCCACAGATAGGTAGATAACCTGGGTTAGAGTTGTAGTAACCCGAGTAAAAACAGGTAGGTAACCTATGAGTTGACCCACAGGTTGACCCATAGATGGTCAACCCACAGTTGACCCACAGGTGGTCATCCGATTAGTGTTTGAATAAAAATTTTGAATTCAAACAAGATTTGAATGAAATCCAAAAAATAAGCAAAGTACTTTATAATTTTTATTAAATTAAATGATTTTATTATAAGCATTGAAATCTAGTAATGAATTCAAAGTTTCATTATTTTAACTAATTGCACTAAAATAAATAATTAATCATCATCGAGGATCTCAACTGAGTTAAGAGGTTTACTAACTAAAAATAATTCAAAATTTTAATTTAGCTGACTAGACTTTTTATAATTTACAAAATATGTTGTAGCACTTGATACTCAATTTAAAATTTGATAAAATAAAAAGATTATTTAATGAATTGCTAAATTTTAAGTAACTTGATAATTAAT
>CAJVPM010001797.1:0-11161 GCA_910592325.1 Scutellospora calospora | reverse complement strand
TTTGCACCATGCGATACTCTTATTTGTCGCCCACCAATCAAATTTCAAGATCAGGTGTAACGTAAAAAATAGCGAAACCCCCACTATTTTTAATGAAATCTTCAATAGCTCAAAATTTTACTTAAGAAACAGCCTTTCGTGTTTTAATTAAAAAAATTCCTTGCAAAATTTTGATATAATCTATACCCGCACTAATTCGAAATCGAACCTGCCTAACCCTAACTAAATCGAAGTAAAACGTTTTGTTTTAATTTTACGTTACACGCGGATTATGATTTACTATAGGTGTGCGAGATATAAGTGTGTACGTAGCATGGTGCGATATATGCATTTATTCTATATTTAATATAATATTTTGTTAAAATACTAGATTTTATTTTAACTTTAAAATCAATAAAATTGATTTTTTTTTGTTTTAATATTATTGATTTACATATCGAATATATATAATGATAATTACTATTAGTAATTTGTATTAAAATTCTAAATAAAATTAAATTTTTAATTATTAAAATAATAATAATAATAATAATAATAATAATAATTTTAAATATAACTTATTTTAATATCTTTTAAAACTCAAATATGTTTACAAACTTTCAAACTAGGTCTTAAAATTTATATCGAAATTTTTACAAAGAATTTTTTTTTATTAAAACTATTTTTTATATAAAATATTAAAAAAATTACTTTTTATATTATATCTAATCTTGAAATTTGATTAGTTAAATAACAAATAAGAGTATTGTACTATGCGACTTCGAAAATTAAATACACAAAAGATTAATAATTATACGTACGCGTAGTTAAACATGATTAAAATATCACAAAAGATAAAATGTTATATAATTTTATTTGTTTATACGTATAAAATGTGATATAAGCAAAATTATTAATAATTAATATTAACTATTGGTCGATTTTAGTACAGTACGTAGATTAACAAACATTAAAATAAAAATAATTTTTTTACGCGGTAAAATATCCTTATAATTTTAAATTTTCAAATTCATCAAATCTTTTTATTATCGTTACATAACAATAATACACAATTTAAAAAACTTTTTTTTTCTAAAAATCTCTGAAAATTTCTTACCCACGGGATATGATATAAATTAGTATACGTAACTATTATTATTATTATTATTATTATTATTTTAATTAATAATATTAATTGAATGAGTTTTTTTTTATTATGCATGTATACTGTACGATACGTATGCTCACTTTTAACGTACGTACAAAATAATCATGAGACTTATGCTCACCTTTAACGTACAAAATAATCATGAGACTTATGTTTTGCCTTAACTGTTTCCGTTATTTTTTTAATAAAAAAAATGTGTAATATTAAATACTGTATTGATAATCAAGATTTTCCTTGGTATTTCAAGTAATCCTCCGACTTTTTTTTAAAAAAAATAATAAAAATAATAACGGTAATAATAATAATAATAATAATAATAATAATATTATTATTATTATTATTAATTATGATAAATTAATTAATACGTACGTAGCGATAACGTACAACAATAATAGTTAATTGAATAGTAATTGTATATATTTTTCAAATATTTATCGTTATTTGATTGATAAAAAAACTAATACGTAATATACATCGGTAAAAACCATTAGAGAATTCTTCAGTAAGATAATTAACGGTATACTTTTATATATTTATCCGAATTGAAAATTATTTTTTGTAGATTATTAACGTTAAAAAAAAAAGTTTATATCGGAAATAAAAAAAAGGAATTATTTACTGGTTTTACAATGGCTTATTTTAATGATATGTATGTGGTCACGTTGTTTTTTTTTTCTTTAAGGGTTTTTTACTGTATACGTATACATTTTTTAAAGATTATGCATACCTGATATGTTTAAAATTTCCCAAGTACGAAAAATATACTCAAAATAACAAGATACGTTCAAAAAATCTTTGTGTAACATTAAGATTTCAATTAATTAAAGAAACTTTAAAAAAGCTCTAAAGAAACCTTTCTTAAAGTTAAGGAAAACCTCTCTTTTCTCTTTTGACGATCCCTAAAGAAGCCTCTCTTAGAAACCAAGAAGCCTCTCTTTCCTCCTTTGCTGATTCTGATCTATATCACACCTAGTTTACATTATACAAATACTGAAAAAGAGATCTATGACTTCTAGAATAGATCTATGTTATACTATAGCACGAAAAAAGAAAAATCATCTTATCTTACTCTAAACCAAGGAAGATCTATTTCACATTACATAGAGTTTTTAAAGTTGAATTTAGATCCAGACTATACCCTATTGATTATAACTTAAAGCTAGCAGCTTACTGTGACCTTCAAGTTAGAAACACCTGAAGGATGAGTATCCTATGAGTTAAACTTGTAGGTATAAGGACTCTAATTAAGGCTAGCAGATTACAGCAACTCTCAGATTAGGAACACCTGAAGGACAAGTACTCTACAAGTCAAACTTGTAGGTGTAAGGACTCTAATTAAAGCTAGCAGCTTACTGCAACTACTAGGAATAGAAATACCTAAAAGACGAGTACTTTATAAGCCAAAGCGTAGGCATAAAGACTCTAATAGCTAGCAGCTTACTGCGAACCTTAATATCGAAAAGTTAAGTGCAGATTACTTACAAGCCAAACGTGTAGATATAAGTAATCCTAAACCCTAATCTGTAGTCTCAAATACCCCATGACCTAAAGTATAGGAGTAAGGTATCTTATCATCTAACATATATAAACAAAGCATATCAGATACATATAGAAAGAATACAAGTACATGATTTATAACATCAGAATACAAGTCAAGCATATACAGTACTTCAAACCCTAGATCCAGATTTATTCTGTCAGCTATGCTATTCAGGAACAAACCTTCATTGATTATATTACAACTTTTGAAATTAGTATAAATGAACCTACTATATCTGATCCTATTCTTAATAAACTGCAACTATACATCTAGAATTAACTAATAGCTCTAACTATCCTAGAGCCAGAGCAGCAGCATATGATATAATATTTAGTTGCTAATATAATACCTATATAGAAAACTCTAAAAACATTGTTGAAACCCTCCTAGTTAAATATACTCGATAAACCCTACAATCTCATCTTTCTTTTGGCTTTGAAGCCATAGCCTTTGATACCTATATTGAATTCTTAGCTAGTGTTTCTACTCTCAACCCTTATTTAAATAGAACCTCAAAAGTAGTTTTAGAAAATCTTAATTCTCCTATTCCTAATGAATATACTAGTAGCTTTGATTATTTTGAATATAGCCTTATAGTTAGTCAATACTCAATAGACCCAAACCAAGCTACAACTTCTTCATCTACTTTAACTCCTTATAACGAAGACACTACCTAAATCCAATTTCCTCCATGAGATAGACTACAAACTCCAACTCTACTTCTAATTGATATCTCTCTCAGATTACCTATCTATACACCTTCTTCTCAATTCCTCTCTACTTTCCCTACTAATACCTCTAACCAATGATATTTTAATCTTAATATTAACTCTCAAACAGCAATAACTAACTTTATTTATCAGTTTACTCCTACTACTACTTTACCTAATAGGAACTTTCTAATCTCTGAAAATTATCCTCAGGCTAACCTAGACCTTAATAACACTTCTTCCTCATACTATATACTACTAGACTCTTCATCTCCTTATCAACCTACTCAACTTCTAAACTAATCTAATTAACTCTTTAATAATATAATCCAAATCTTAGATAATTTCAGAATCGATCATAATCCCCTAAACAATCAAGAAAATCAAGAAGACTATAATCTTGATAATTTCTTTGATGTTGAAAACTATAACCAAGAAGCAGAAAACCAACAGGAAGACTTAGATCATGAAACTATTCAAACAAATGAATCAGAAGAAGATATGGGTAAACAAACTTTACAAGATGCTGCTAATACTATAACTATATTAGCCTAAGCTCTAGATACTAGTAGTAAAAAGACTCTATTTAAGATTGAATCTTTTCAAAATGATAGAACTCAAAACTCTATAACTTGGTTAGATAATTTTGAACAAGCAGCCAAGGCTAATAGATAGAATGCTACCTGACAACTAGTAAAAAGACTCTATTTAAGATTGAATCTTTTCGAAGTGACAGAACTCAAAACTCTATAACTTGGTTAGATAATTTTGAACAAGCAGCCAAGGCTAATAGATAGAATGCTACCTGACAACTTGAACTTGCATCTGCTTACCTAACTGATAATGCTTAGGAATAGCTCTAAAGCGTAGTCAATACCCTTACTCATCTTAAACATCAACAGTATGAACAAATAGTTGATAAATACAATATTTATAGTTTTTACTACCTGTTTAGAGAAAGATTCTGCACTACTCAACAAAAAGCTACATAGCAAAAACAACTCTTTGCTATTCAACAAGGCTCGAATACTGTTGACACCTATATTAACAAATTTAAACAATTAAAAAAACAAGTTGATTCAGAAAATAATTTTCCTACTAGTTTCCTAATACAACTTTTTGTTTAAGAACTTCGATCAGAATATTCAGTAAACGTCTAAGCCTTAGAACCTGCAACCTTAACAGTAGCAATAACTGCAACATGATGATGGGAAACTGGAAAACTTATAGCCTCTAATACCAGCTCTAATACAGACAAAGCTATCGAACAACTCACTAAACAAATAGCTAAGCTAAGCATAAACCTTGCTAAGAAACAGACTACCTCTATCTTCAAACCAATCTACTACTCAAATAATTTTAACAGAAACAGATTTGACAACAATAATCAACAGAATACCACTTGCTATTATTGTGGAAGTAAATAATATTATATTAAAGATTGTTGCAAATGAAAAGAAGATTTCTGACATAATTCCTATTCTAACTTCTGACCTAGCCACTATAATAGTTTCTGCTCTAACAATAACTATAGATCAGATAATAGAAGGAATAATGACTATTATCACTCTTGATCTCAAGAAGGAAACAGATCATATGACAACAACAGACGCTATAACAACTCCAGGTATAATGACAGAAATAGAAGCCAAGAAAGAAGTTATTCATGAGATAGATACAGAAATAGAAACAGAGATAACAATAGCAGAAGCAGATTCCGAAGTCGATCCTCTATTCCTTACTCTAGAGAAGCTTATGCAGCAGATCTCGTTAATTATGATTATGAATAATTTGAATCATATTTCTTTAATAAGTCATTGCAAACTGCTATGGAAACCTATTTTGCTACTTCCTCTTCTAGTACTACTATTCTAGCCTCAACTCATAATATATCTGTCAAATGAAATATCAAAATTAAGAATAAATCCTATCAAGCTATTATTGATAGTGGTACCTCAATCAGTATGATCTCATATCAGATTGTTAAAGAACTAGGACTCAAGATAGATACTTGCTCTTCTAGCTTAATTCTATCAGTTATAGGATCCTCTATTAGATTTTTAGAAATAATTAAAAATCTCCCTATAGAAATTGAAGGAATAACCATTCTAATAGATGTAGAAGTTATAGATGCTACCTCTTATTTCTTTCTTCTAGGCATTAACTAGTCTCAGAAAGTTGAAGCTACCTATAACTAAAAAAATGATACCAATACTTTAAAATAGAATAATAAGAAAATTCATGTGCCTACTACTTATGAACAACACCAACTTTTACTCACTCAACCTACTATAAAAGAAAAGTATGAATTAGACCAATTTGAACAAGAATTCTTATTCCAAAAAGAAGCTTATACTCTAACAGCTGCAAATTCAGAAACTGATAACCAACTTTAGATAACTCTAACTCCTAGACTCAGAAACAGACTTCTTATAAACAATTGATATAAAAGATATGGAAACTGCTACTCAAATAAACATGTCTTTGCAGAATACCTGATAACTAGTGCAATAGATGCAAAAAACTAGAACATATCTTTAAATATTGCTTTCGCAATTCACCTAAATTAAACTACTGCAAAGTATGTGATAGCACTAAGTATCAATATGCTAATTGCTCTTATAACTGTTACTATCAATGCAATGAGTTAGGACATATTAGTATTTATTGTCCTCTTGCTCCTTTCAAGAAGAATAACTAACAGTATAAATATGGATGTAGCTGAGATGAAGTAGAAGACAGATGAATAGTTTACTATAGTTGCAAAAGAATAAATCACTGCTATAGATGCAAAACCCCTTAGATGCTAGAAAATATTTGTCTCCTTAATGATACCCTAGTATGTAAAATTTGCTAAACTGATTTTCACCAACAACTCCCAAGAGAAAACTTATGAAGCATAGAATATTTTACTAATGGTAATAGACAAGGCCTTCTTACTAAGTATGCTCTTTGTCAAGAAGAATATGTTAGGACCAGAATACATAAGTTAGATACAATTCAAGAAGATTCTTGGTTTTGTAACCTAGAATATTTTTATGCATATAAAGCAGCTCAAGATATAGAATAGAACCCTAACTATAATCTATGAACTGAATACGTTACTATACTGAATTTACTAGAAATTCAGAACATGCATATGACCTTAATCAAAATAGAATGTTTCATCTTGCTAAAATCAAGTTAGGTCAAAGTCACTAGAATATTACTGAAGCTCTAAAACCTCAAATAAATGATCAATCTAATCAGAACTACTCAGATGATAATATTAGTATAATTATAAGAGCACCTCATATAACTCTCTCAGAAACAGAACAAGAGATATTAGATCAAATCTTTCAAGAATCCTTTAATCAGTTATACTCTGAGTTTGATCACTATAAGGCAATAGAAAACCTCCAAAAGAATTTTAACAATAGAGTAGCCTTTTGTAAAAGTTGCTTTATATCTAAACAGAAAGCAGAGCTCGAACAATATAAGAAATATTGTTAAGAATGCTATGAAGAATTATATCCTAAATCTCAACCAGAACCATAACTAGAAGACCTCTCTATTCAACCTGAATTGCTCTCTCTACCTCAAGTTCAACCTAATTCTAACCAGGATGAACTCATTAAATTACTACAACAACAAGTTGAACAACAAGCCTAGATTATTCCTTCTTCAAGTCTAAGCCAAGACCTTTGAACATCAGGTCCAGACTATTAAAACTCTTCAGCACAAGGTTAATAGTTTTGAAAGATTCTACTAACAAATAGGATATTTATATCAAGAACAATTTTCACAAGTGAATAGCGAACAGCCTACTACCTTGACCTTCTTCTTAAATTTTTAAACTATCCCAAATAAGATGAAAAACTATTTAGTAACTCAGATAAGCTTCACTCAGAACTTGAAGCTTTAGAATCAGCTCTAAATAATAATTTACAAAAGAAAAAAATATATATAATCTCTCAAAAAATAGCTCCAAAAATAGGAATGTTAACTCTAGATCAAGAAATAAAATTTAAACAACTACTTAGAGAATTTGCAGACCTCTTTGCAAAGGATATTACTCAATTAGAAAGAACTAACCTAGTAATGCACAAGATATATACTGAAAATATACCTCCTATAAGTTCTCGACCTTACTTAGTACCTATTACTGAACAAGCCTTTATTAATGAAGAAGTACAATGAATGCTCGATAACAACTTAATTAGAGAATCAACTAGCTTATAGGCATTCCTAGTTGTTTTAGTTATAAAGAAAAATAGAAAGAAAAGATTTTGTGTAGACTATAGAAAACTTAATGTGATAACTAAGAAAGACTTTTACTCTCTACCTCGCAAAGATGAACTTTTAGACTCCTTTACAGGAGCCACATATTTTTCTACTCTTGATCTTATGAGTAGATATTAGCAAATAATGATGCACCTAGCAGACAGAGAGAAAACAGCATTTATCACTAAATATAATACTTACGAGTTCAATATAATACCATTTAAACTATACAATACCTCTGCTACTTTCCAACATTTTATAAATCAGATTTACCAAAATATAGCCTATAAATATGTTATTGTCTACTTAGATAATACCAATATATTTTTATGAATATTTGAAGATTATATTCAACATCTTTGTGAAGTATTCACTAGAATCAGAAAAGCTGGACTCAAGCTTAACTTAGAGAAATGTACTTTCTGGATGAAGTAATTACCTTTCTTAGGACATATTATAGAAGCAAAAGGAATTTCACTAGATCTAGAAAAGATTATAGCTGTACAAAATATCTTCTCTCTTACAAATATAACTCAACTTCGATCATTTCTAGGACTTGCTAGATATTATAGAAGATTCATATAAGGATTTTCTTCTATAGCTCAACCTCTAAATTAGCTACTATATCTAGATACTAAATATGAATAAAACTAATAACAACAAAAAGCTTTTGATGAACTTAAACAAAGATTAGTCACAGCTCCTATTCTAATCTATTCAAATTATAAAGCAGAATTTATCCTCTCAACTAATGCCTCTTATGATAGATTTGGAGCAACTTTAAGTCAAGTTGCAGATGATGGAAAAGAACATCTTATTGCCTATACAAGTAAAAGTCTCAAGAAAGAAGAAGTTAACTATAGAACAACAGAATTAGAATGCACTATTATAGTATAAGCAATAGAATATTTTCATAAATATTTTGGAATAAATCATTTCACTTTAGTCATTGACTATTCAGCCCTTCAATAGTTAAAATCCTCCTAACCTAAAGGACAATTAGAAAGATAGATGATGAAATTACAACCTTATTGCTTTACTATAATTCATAAACCAAGATGAAAATATTCAAATATTGATACACTTTCTAGATTAAAGACTCAGACACATTCTCCTTCAATTTTAAAGAAATGAATTTGAATCACTACCAAAATCTCTTAGAATATTTAGAAACAGATGAATTTTCTCTTGACTTAATAGACTTTGAAAAACGGATATTAATTAAACAATCTAGATTTCATGAAGTTAGAAACAGAATATTATATAAGAAAAATTGAAAACACCTAGATAAATTAATTCGAGTAATTAGATAAACAGAAGTAGAACCTATCCTCTATATGATGCATAGTATCCTAATAGCTGAATACTTAGGAATAGATGCTATATACTACAAAATAGCAAACTTATACTATTGGGACCAAATATATAAGGATATTAAAAATTACGTTCAAGCATGTGAAGTATGCTAACAACAAGAAAAGACAAAAAGAAAAAAACCTCTCTACTCTATTCAAATAGGACGAGCTTTTGAAAGAATTAGAATTGACTTAGTAGGACCTCTTCAATTACCAAGCAAAATAATTGCTATATTATTGTTGCTACTGACTATTTAATAAGATAGCCAGAAGCTAAAGCTATATTAGACACAAGCACAGAAACTCTCGCTAAATTTATTTTTAAAGATATTGTTTGCAGACATGGAGCACCTCAAGTAATACTCTCAGATAATGGAAAGAATTTTGCTAGTGAAATAGTCAAAATACTTTGTAAAAAGTTTTTAATTAAGTTCACATTTTCTTCTCCTTATCATCTGCAGACAAATAGAATAGTAGAAAGATTAAATAGGATACTTTGCAACTCTCTTGCAAAAGTGAAAGAACAAGATAAAGATTGAGATATACATATACCTACTGTCTTATTTGCATATAGGACAAAAAGATATTCGACCACGGGATATACTCTTTTTGAATTGACCTATGGATGACAAGCTAAAATGCTAATTGAAACTCTTATCCTTGTAGAAAATATAGATGCAGACAAAGAAATAACCTTAAAAGATAGTATATTACAATGAGCATTTGAGTTAATAGACGAACTTCCTTATCAACATAATGAAGTTCACAGAAATATAGAGAAATCCCAGAAGAAACAGAAAGTTAGATTTGATATGAATATTTGAAAAGAAGAATTTGAAATTGGAGACAAAGTTTGGGTACAAAGAAAAGACTTAGAAAATTCAAGATCAGCTAAATTCGAAGACAAAAGAAGTAGACCTTTTATAATTAAATCAAAGCTAAACAACGAAGCTTATAAACTCCAAAACTTAGAAGGAAAAATACTATTAAAATACTATAATAGTAACAGGTTAGCTAGATATTATGAAAAAAAATTAGCAACTAGTAATAGTAATAGACAAATAAGATTTTCAGAAAAAATTTTTCAAAACCTAATGGAACTCATATGCCAAATTTGTGAAATATTTTGAATTTATCTTTCATATAACATCAAAACTTATAAATATAGATCTTACCTTAACAATTTTCTCTAAATTAGAAATTCTTAAAATAGTCATCTCTTTAATTAATACTCCAAAAATGGATATCTCAAATAATCAACAATTACAACTCCAAACCTTGGATATACTTAATGAATTCTTAACTATTTAGAATTAAGATTCTCTTGCAACAAACCATAGTTTAGTTTTTACAGGAAATCAAGTTTCTGTAATAAATGAAACAGATATTTTCTTAACTATAACAATACCAACAGAAACAGAAATTTCAACTCAAACAATAGAAAATAAATCTGAGATATTTGAAAGCCTTTTTTTTAGTGTAAATTTAGATGAACACCTAGAAACAGAAGAAACAACTATACTCTCTTAACAAGAAAAAGAAAATTCGAACGAAGAAATTTTAGAAGAATTTTCTCTCCAAGAATCAGGTCAAGAAGAAAATCAATCTCTCTCTAATAACCTCCTTATTAAATTTGTCAATAATATAATGAAAGATACAGAAGAAGTTTTTATAAGGCTAAATCTCTTAATAGAAACTACTTTTAAAGAAAAGCTCAAAGAAATAATCTCTCGATTGAAGGAAGAAAACTGAGGAAAATAACTAGATCAAGTTCTTAAAACTCTTGAAGTATGTTACTACTTAAAACAACTATGAGAAAGTATAAAAGTAAATAGACAAAGACTAAAGTATATTTAAAATACTTTAAAGAAATCTTTAAGTCCTTGATGAGCTGACAAAATATAGAAATGCTCTGAACGAATTTATCAAATCTTCCAGATATATGAACTATCAAGACTTTGTATTACTACAAAGATAACATTTACTAACTTAGAAGAGTTAAGTGATGAAGATTTTACAGAACTCCTAGAATCAATTAGAATTTGCAGTACTCATTTTTAAAGGAGATGGAAATGTTATAAAATAAGTTTTAATTATTTTATCTTATTATTTTATTTTATTATTTTATTATTAGTATTTTTATAAA
>CAJVPM010001796.1:0-11165 GCA_910592325.1 Scutellospora calospora | reverse complement strand
TTTTTTTTTTTTACTTTATACAAATACTATCAGCTAACTTTATTAATTTTATAAATTTCAGAAGTGATATATATTGTGAGAGTACCACTAGCTACATGTACAATTTTAGGTTGTCTATTTTAAGTAGTTCGCCTGAAGGTTCTATACTAGCTGCCCTACCTGAAATCTCTTAGAAGATTCCCTATTTAAACTCTCTGGCTCTATCCCACTTACCGCAAGTATTACTCTTTAAAGTTAACCCAAATCCCATGCTACTCCTCATTAGGAGGCACCCAAGCTGACATTAGTTACAACTTTACTATTATGAGCTCAGGTCTTATCTGAATAAGTCCTACTTCAATGCCCCTAACAGATAGGTGTCACAATACCCAACTATGCTATGCTATATCCCTATTCTAGCTTGCATATACCCTTATTCGATGTTCATACAAACCCAGTTCTAGCTGTAGCCCTCTACCAGTTTTTAGACTTCTGTGTTCTTCCGAATATTTCACAAGGAAGATCCTCCCAATCTAGTTAGCCGCTAAGCCAAGTTGGTGTTTGCATAACACCCAATATTACGGACTTACTCGCACCTACTCGATCTACATCTTCGTACTCAGAAATCTTTACCGGATCAAGCGTTAACTGGCATAACTATCAAAATTCATACTACTTCATCTAATTCGAGATTTCTACTATGCAGGTCCTCTGCCCATAGATCCTATCTCGATTTATTCGTATAATACAACTTAAACATTCTGTCATACTTCCAATATTCAGATAATATTGATACAACGTGATTTACAGAGTTACAACCCCAGAAATGAACAGAGTTTACCATAAGTTAGATACAAGGTTTGAGTAATTATTCAAAGTGTCAACAGAAGGATTTGAACCCCAAACCTATTGCATAGCGGTCCAACAACCTATCCACTATACTAGATCGCTAGACCTGGAATGCTTTTTTCATATCTTGTAATAATATTCAAAGCTCTTTATTTTTTTCTCTAGCTTCTTCTATTATTATACTTAAAATATGAATTAAACTTTTTGTTGAGCTTCCTATTAACTCTACGAATTTTGGCACTTCAAGAATATTGTTTTTTCTTATTATTCTTTCTAATCTAATTGTATAGACTTTAGTGACACATTTTCAGAATATTTTTAGAAGTACTATTAGTCTTATATTATTCAAATTAAATTGCCAATCTATAATGTTTAACTAATTTTCTATTTGAGTAAAATTCTGCCTGTTCTTAGACACAAACTAGTAAAATTTCTGAAAGCTACCTGTATCTTTATACTAGCTTGCTTAATCAGAATATATCTAATACCTGATATATCTAGTGCTGTATTAGTTTTAAGCTTTTAGAGTATTAAATTCTACTCTTCTTCTGTTATTTTACTATTTAAGTCTTTATACTAGCTTTCTTTTACTCTTGTTAGTAGCATGTAGATCTCTTTTTAGCTTTTCAAGAGATTTCTTACTAGAAACTTCTTTCTTTGAACTATTTTTGGAAATAGTCAGCTATTCTTTTGAGAACTTCTTTTGGTTTATTAAAAAGTTCTTTAATGCTTCTCTTATCTATAAGTAATTTGTCAATTACAACTTTTTTGAAAGGCTTTTCTAGCAGACTATTAATCATTCTTCTTTAATTGTCTCTAATTATTTCATATCTTCAGTCTATATACTCATTTATTTCTAATCGCTAGTGACTATATTTTCTGCTACTATTTAGAAAGCTCTTCTTGTAATTGTTTGCTCTACAAAGTCTCTAGTATTACTATACTTGACTTTGTTTTCTTATTTATTTTCTTTATCTTTCACTCAATTTCTAGTTGATCATTTTTTGTTCTTCTTGTTTCTATTTTCTTTTTGCTCTCTTTAACTAATTTTCTTATTATATTTATTGTATTTAGCAATTCTGAACAAATCTTTTTTAGAGCTTTGTTGTAGCCTGAGTTTAGCACTTTTTTGCGAGGAATTTTATCTTCTGCTACTTGTTTAATACTGTTACTTATAATATCCTACTCTTTGTTTAGATCTATACTATCTATAGATTCTTCATTGCTTTTCTCAATCTGCTCTTCTATCTATAGCTTTTGGTTTAATTTTTTTCTAAGTAGATATTGTTACTTGTTTTTGTAATCATTCTAATTTTTTTCTGTTGCTTTATCATATAAGAAAATTATTCTTTTAATTTCTTTTTTTTTGGTCTATACTAAACTGTCTTTAAAGTTTAGATGATCTAATAGTATTTTTGCTACTACTAGTCTGTGATTACTACCTGTTTCTAAAGTTATTTCTTCGATTATAGCTTCTTTAAGACTAAAAATTAGACCTTCTAAAATCCAGATCTGATCAATTCTCATATTGTCTTTTCTATTACTTTATGAGAATTTTCTTTTATTTAGATATAGTTCTCTAAATGTATCAACAAAGTTCTGTTTTGCTATCTAGTCATGTAATAGTAATTTTTTGTAATTGCTATTTGCTCTACTACTTCTATTGATACTTGGCTATATGATATAATTAAAGTCACACATTATAATAAAGTGCATATTTGGTCTTTTCTGAGCTATTTCTTTCATTATTATTCTCTGTACTTCTTTTCTTCTTAGTTGACTATTTGATGCTATATATACAATAAAAACTACTGATTCTAATTGCTTAAAGAAAAAATATACTTCTAGCAAATAGCTACTATGTTTTCTAATCTGTTCTATATGCTTTAACTATTTCTTACTTAATATTATACCTACTTCTAAACCTTTGCTTTTGTTTTTTTTTGTGTTAGTTCAGAAGCTATCTATATTTCTTCAATGATTGATTATAAAATAGCTTTCTCTTTCTAAAATATTTGTTTCTATTATTTTTACCATATCATAATCTTCTTCTTTGAATTGTCTATTAGTATTTCTAATTTGTGTCTATTACTTTTTAATCTATTTATATTATGAGCTGCTATTTTAATACTTTTTCTGACCTCTTGTATGCTTTTCTTATTTGTTTCAGTACTCTTTGCTATATGGTTTGCTTTTTGCTTTGTCTTATTTTGCTGTACAAATTTTCCTTCTTGTATAAGCAAGGCTTCCTTTAATTCAACTAGTGTAAAAATTAGGAATGATTTAGATATTTTACCTCAAAGTCTCTAATTTTTCCTTCTAAATTTTGCATTAGCTAAGCTATGTAATCTAGGGATCTGTTATAGTTTCCATAATAGCTTTGCCTATTCAATTTCTCTCTTCTATTAGTTTTTGCTTTGCTTTGAAAGCTATTTTTTTTAACAAATTTGAACTCTTCATCCTCGCTATTATCTGATAAGGTCTGAGCATTCCTATACTTATTCTAGTTTTTTTATACTCATTTAGAGCTAAACTAATTCAGCTTCTTGCTAATAGCTTTTTCCTTTTTATACTCTTTCTTGAATATATTTCAAGCATTCATCTTCTTGTTCTTCTTCGAACTCCTTTCTTTTCCTTAAGCTCTTTTTATTTCTTTTTATGAATACTTTGTTGTCTCTATATACTTTGATTTTTTGGTTCTTGAGTGGTTCTACTTCTTGGACTTTTAAATTTGCTCATTTTAGCTTATTATTGTAGTAATATATTGAAAACTTAGAGATATTTATCATATCTTCCTCATTTTCAAAGTATACTGTCACACTACTTATATTATTGTTGTTAGCATTTTGGAAGATATGTAGTACTTTAGCTCCAGATTTCTTGACTTGTTTCTAGAATAGTACTTCATTCGTATTTTCTGGTAGATCTAGGAGTCTTTTGCTGAATCTGTTTCTTGTACAAAGTAATTCAAGATTGTTAGTACCTGTTGTTACCCTTACTAGTATCTGGTTTACAAATAGTAGACACCAGATCTCATTCATTTTTCCTTCATCAAAAGTGTCTGCTTTAAACTCAATCTCTGCTCTTGTTTTATCATATACACTTTTTATCATTTCTATATGTTCTACTCTTTCTATAAAATGAACTGTCTCGAAAACTTGTTCTTTTTGCCTAGTTTGGTAAGTCCCAAATAGTTATTTTGTTTTTTTCCCTGTTTTTATTTATGTTAATAAAGTTTTGCTGAACTCTGATATTTTCCTTGCTTATATTCTCTTGTTGGTCTGTGGTAATTGTAATCTTCTTTTTCCTTCTTGTTAAAATTTCTTCTAGTTCTTTTTTTGCCTGCTTTTCTCTTTTTCTTTTTACATCTACAATATCAATCTCTCTATCTTGACTACTTGAAGTTTGAGTAATCTTATCTTCTTCTATATTATCTTCATGGATTAGTTTAGCTTGTTCGTACTCTTCTTTCTTATTTTCTAGTTTCCTTTTAGCTTCTTTGTAGCCTTTCTCACAGTCAAAAATTAGAGTATATCACAAGTTGCCTCGTTCAAATTTTTCAGATATTTCTTTGAGATGAACATTTCTTCCAATTGACTATCTCAAGGATTTTTCTCTATGACTTGCATTATTTTCAAGTACTTTTATAGCTGCTACCTTCTCTCTTATGATCTTTTCCCTTTCACATCTATCTTTACTTGGGGCCCAAATACTTTTCTCAAGTGATGAGTCAGACTTAGCTAGTATCATATCCTCTTCTAATTCTTCTGAAGTATCAGAGTATAGGCTTGAGTTTAATATAGAGACTTCTTTATTTTGAAATTCTTTAATGTCTTCTATTATGTTATCACTTTCTTTGTTTCTTTTGCTTACTAAAGGTTGTTTTTCTAGTAAAGCTTGTTCTTCTTTTAAGCTATCAACTATCTCTAAAGAATTTGTTTGATCTATCATTTCTATATCTGATTTGTTTACATTCTTCTGAGTTGCTAATTCATCTTCTCTTATTATTATATCTTGGGTTTTTTGCTCTAAAACTATTTTAACTCTATCAATTCCTTTTGTTATTGCTGCTCTTTCTATTACTTTTTTCCATTCTCTTGCTACTGTTACTATATCACTTTCTATTTCTAGTATCTCTGCAATCATTTTGTCTATATAGTCTTCTAGACTCATTACTGTATCACTTCCTTCTGCTATTATTTCTTTGCCATATTCTTTTATTGCTACTTTAACTAATCTTATTGCCTTTGATTTGTTCTATATATTTAAACTCTATATTCTGTTGGCTCCTTCTATTCTTATGTATCTATTCTTCTTTTGTTTTTATATATTGCATTTTGATATAACTTTGCCTTTTTTAAGGAATTTTTCTGAGATTTGTCTTATTTGCTAGTATTTTTTCCAGTTTTGGTCTAGCATGTTTCCTTTCTAGGAGTTGACACGTGACTAGATTTTCAGAGTCACATTTGTTTGTTTACCTTATTCTTCATGTGACTGTATAACATCAACTAATCTGCAATACAGGGCATATCCAAATCCTCAGTTTTTAAAAAAATAAATAAATTTTCTGATATTTTTATATTATATATTTTTCTGAGACTTCTTTTCTATTAGAATTTTTGCTCTTCTGTCTTGTTATCTGTATTTTCTTGTTCTCCTTTCTTTTTCTTAGTGACTCAAGTATAGTTTTTTAATGAAGTTTTTGAGTTATCTTAATTTTTCATTTGCTCCAAAAATGGTCGTAATGATCAATGGAGAGAGTGTGATCTTTGATAAGTATTTATATTTATAATTTTAATAAAACTAATTAAGTTAATAAATCATCATTATACTTATCATATTAAAAAATTATTTTTATATTGAGGCTATTTAAAAGATATTAGATTTTTTTTACACTTTTTATATCTTGTTCGAGAAGAGATACTTAAAAATTTGCTATTATTATTGGTTTCTTGTAGACAAAACGTACAAATAATAAAACTTTTTTTCTCATATCTAATTAAGAAAAAATTTATAATAATAATAAGTATTTGTAGTATCTAAATATACTAATTATATATTTTTAACAAATAACAAATTTATTTTTTGCTAAATTATATAGTAAAAAGAACTAGATTTATAATTATTTATAAAGAAGATTAAGTTTAAAAAGTAAATTATAAAAAAATTAAATCTTTTTAAAATATTTTAACAAATAATGAATTCGTTTTTTGCTAAATTTAATAAAGATACATACTTTATTATAAAAAATTATTTGATTCAATATATTGCAGATTAAGATTAAATTAAGTTCTAAAAATAATTTTTTTTAAAAAATATTTTTTTAAAAATAACAGTTTATTTTTTGCTAAATTTAAAAGTATATCTATATTTTATTTTAACAAATAATAAATTTGTTTTTTGTTAAATTTAATAAAGATAAATACCTTTTTTCAAAAAAAAAATTTAATTAAATCTATTGTAAATTAAGTTCAAAGTAAGTTATTTAAATTAAAAAATTGATATAAAGTAGTCAAAATTTTAAAATTTTTTATAATATCAAACTATTATAAATACTATTTATAATACTTATATATTTTACATTGCAATAGCAATATCTCAATAGCAAAAAACAAATAAAAATAATACAAATAATACAAATTAAATTTTAACAAATTTATAGCAAATATATAGCATAGATTAGTAAATATTCTCTAATATTTTTAATAAAAGCAGACCATTTATCTTTTCTAAAGTTTTCTAACTATATAATACTAATATCATCAATTATATCTAAAACTACCTAATTGTTATTTAGAGTATGAAATAATTCTACTAATTGAGGACCTGCAGTAATAAATATTGTAAGTTTTCTTGATGGAATACTTCCTGAGAAACCTGGAATATTTATTATTAGATCCATAAATTTTTCTTTTGAACTATTATTTTTTTTTATTTTTTTTTCTTTATGAGAATCACTATCAACAATATTTTTAATATTAAATAAATTATTTTTTTCTTTAATATTAAATATATTGTAAGGAGACTTTTTGCTAATAAGAAGAGCTCTTATTTGAGTTGCTGACTTTGTTCCTTTATTACAGCTTGTGAATTTCATTGTCTATTTCTTTAAATAATTATAAGCAAGATTAAATTTATATAGAAATCACAAAGATATTCTACGTGATATTTCAATTTGATATGCTAAATTATTAACATCAAAAATTGTTTAATAGCAGGTAGACATTAATGCAAAAAAAGTATTCAATTGTTTTTTTATTGTATCTAATTGTTCAAAAAAATTATTTTTTAAAAAAGAACTAACCCTAAGCTCTTGAGGAATTTGAGATTTATATCTCAAAAGTATAAATTGATTTAAAAAGTCCTGATTATATTCTGAATTTAAATTCTGATTGTCTTTTATATTTAATATTAATGTTCTACTTATTTGTGTCATATTGAATTAAATGATTGAAGATCTATAAAGAATAGTAAGTTCTTTTAAATATTCAAAAACACCTTTAAAATAATCATTCTTTTTTATATTAGAGTTTGAATCATAAAACAGAACAATAACTAATAATTCTAATTTAAACACTAAGAATTCATAATATAGTTTAGAAATTTTTAATTTATTTTCAGTTAATATATCATGTTTTTTTGAACTTTCAGAGTTAACAAAATAACCAAGAACCTAGATATAGATCTTGGTTAATTTGCTCTTTTTCAGACACTTTTTCAAATTTAGGAAATTCTATTTTCATAATAAATTTCCAAATTTTTATTGGATTAATTGGCTCTAATATAATTTTACCTTGATTGTTTTTGATAGTTGCAGTTTTTTTTACTTAGATTAATTTCAATTTTATTGATACTTGTATTATATGCAATAGATATTAAAATAATACTTTTATTTATGATATCTAGATATATATATTTAGGTCTAGATGATCTTTTTGACAATTTGGATACTCTTACACCTAAAATTAATTAAAATTGAAGTTAAATATATTAATTAATTAATTAATTAATTAATTTTTTAATTATAATTTACATAGTTATTTAATATCTCTATTATTATCTTCTTTATTATCTTTCTTATCATCATCATCATCATTACTTTTTTCTTCTCTATCTTCATCACTTGCTTTATTAGCTTTTTTATAATTTTTAATTTCTTTACTATCTTTATTACTTTCATTATTTCCTTCTTCACTATCTTCAACTCTTTCTTCATCTTCTTTATTATCTGCCTTATTATTTTCTTTATTATCATTTGATTTATTACCTAAAATAAATAAATTAAATTATTTAATAAATATATTAAAAAATTAATTATTAAATTATATACTTACGAGAAAAAGAATAGAGTTCTTCATATTTTACTTTCAAGACTTCATTATTATGACTTGGATTTTTGTTTACTTCAATTATTGTGTCTATTAAAAATCTTTAATTTATTTTAAATTAATCTATATTGTTTAATTCTTAGAATACAAAACTTTTCTTTAAGTTATTACAATATATGATTTCAATTTTATTATCAATAAATCAAACTTCGTGAATATAGCAGCCAGTATTGTAAGAATGCAATAGGTATGCAATTCATATTAAGTCATCCATAATTTCTATTTTTTTTTTTTGTTAAAAAAAAAAAAAAAAAAAAAAAAAAAAAAAAATTAAATTATTAATATTATATTCTATATTTAGCAAAAAATGAATTCATTTTTTGCTAACAAAAAATAAAATTATTATTAATTAAAAAAATACTTTGAAGTTTTATTAGAGAGAATATAGTAAAGAAAAAAAATCTTATTTTATAATAAAAATATAGTAATTATTAAAGTTTCATAATAATATTTAAATATTTAATCTAATTATATAATTAGATTTAGCAAAAAATAAACTCATTTTTTGCTAAATTGAAGAAAATATTACCTAAAAAAAAAATTAGTAAATATTTATTTAATAAAAAAAAAAAAAATCTATCATATATGATAAATATATATATAGTATTATTTAAAGTTTATAATGATATTCAATTTATGTAATTATGTAATTAGATTTAGCAAAAAATAAACTTATTTTTTGCTAAATCAAAGAAAATATTATCTAAAAAAAAATTAGTAAATATTTATTTAATAAAAAAAATAATTTATTATTAATAAATTTTAAAAAATACCTCAAATTTCATGAAAAAGAGAAAAAATTTATCATATATAATAAATATATATATAGTATTATTTAGAGTTCATAATGATATTTAATCTATGTAATTATGTAATTAGATTTAGCAAAAAATAAACTCGTTTTTTGCTAAATCAATAAAAAATATTATTTAAAAAAAAAAGAGAATTTCTAATTTTAATTAGGAGAAATTATTACTTCAATTCAGATAGATTAGTATTAGTATGATATAGATATAGTATTCTTGCATGTATGTAGTTTTTTTAAAATAAATTATTTACTTTTGTTGTTATTTTATTTCATGTAACTGAAAATTATAATAAACATTTGTCAATAGATGTATTTAAAATAAATTATTTATACTATATTAATCTTATATATTTTAGTTGGCAAATTTATAATTGATTTGTTATGTATCTAGATATTTTACATTTATAAGTATAATTAATCTATTCTTAGTATCTGAGGCATTTTATATTCTAGGTTTTCGAAAAATATGAGAAGTATTATACAATAATAGATATAATTAAGTTACTCCCTAGTATTTTCTGAAAATATAATATAACTATCTAAAGCTATAAAATATAATAGTATTCATCCTATAATCAGCAGTTACTAAGAATCCTTGAAGAGGTGGATCCTTTAGGTTGACAATGCTAAGTTTAGCAAGAAATGAATTCATTTTATACTAAATTTAGTATAAAATAAATTTGGTTTATGCTAAACTTAGCATAAAATAAATTTATTTTATACTAAGCTTAGTGTAAAATAAATTTGGTTTATGTTAAGCTCTTAATATGAAATGATTTCATTTATACTAAACTTAGCATAAACCAAATTCAGTTTCTGCTAATAGCTTAGTATAAACCAAATTTATTTTAGTATAAAATGAATTCGTTTTCTGCTAAACTTAGCATAAAATAACTTTTAGTTAAAAGCTAAAATCTAATAAATCTAGCATTGCTAGTTAAAAAAGTTTTATATATATAGTTTTGTTAAAGTAAATACTAGGAATGAGTACAAAGTATGTAAAGTCTGGTTTACAGGCATCTGAAATGATGTGTCTCTTTTTTATCTGATTAGTTGTTCTATCTTGTGATTTCTAGATTTTTATCTACAAAGCTTTTTGTCTATTGAAATATTATAAAAAAAAAAAATGTGAATTAGATGTTTGTGATCAGATAATTATCCTTTCTAGATTATTAAATAATATTAATTTCTCTATTTATTATTTTGGCTTTTAACCTTATTATACATTTATTAAATTATTCTTGATTTTATCTGTTTTTGTTCACTGTTCTGATTGTATTATTATCATTATATTATATAAAATTTCTTTAAAATTTATTTATATCAATATAAATTTTTTGGCTTATTAATCTTACTTGTTTTGAATAAATCAGGCTTGTTACTATACTAGTTTACTTTGTTAAATAGAAAATTTTCATATAAGTATCAAGTAGTTTGAACTAGTCTGCAAAGTCTAGTATATATTCATAATAATAATAATGTTATGATATATTTGTGCTATATCTAGCATATATGCATTATTTTTCTATATCAATATCTGTTATAATAATATAAGCAATCATCATTATGTATAGTTAGACTAATAAAGTACTAAAGTATTTTCTAATAAAAGTAATTATCTGTTTTATTAATGAATTGTCTACTGGTAAATTACGTATATCATAAATTTTCTATTTTATAATTTATGATCTTAATTTAGATAAATAGGGCTTGTTGTTATATTAGTTTATTCTATTAATATTGTATATGTACCTATGCCAAGTTGGTGACCTACAAATAATCTTGATTATAATAAATAGACTGTATATACATTTCCATATTTGATTATAGACAAAAAAATATTTATTTTTATAGATAATACAGTGCTAGTTATAATCAAGTTACTCCTCTTAATTATACAAAACTTAAAATAAATAGTAAAATAAATTTTTTTTATTTTAAAATATAGAGTAAATGCTACTATTTAATACTTAGTATAATTACCATCTAATTCTATTAATACTAAAACCTGATTCTCTATACTTTTAACTAAATTTAAAGCAAATGAATCTAGAAGTTTGTTCTATTCATTTGTGATTGCCTGCTTCAATGAAATAACTGATCTAATTTTTTTTTTGTATTTTAATTTTTAGGACTTGCAA
>CAJVPM010001795.1:0-11166 GCA_910592325.1 Scutellospora calospora | reverse complement strand
AATAGAAAAATTCAAAATATATTATGAAAAAGTTGTAGACAGAAACATAAATCTAAATAATTATCGAGATGAAAATAATTTATTAATAGATATAAATTATATGAAATACATACTTAATAATTGGATTAAAATATCAAAAGAATTTAATTTGTATAAAGCAAATTTTACTAAGAATACATATTAATTATAGTTTTAAAATTTATTTTTTTTTTATTTTAAAATATTATATATTTCTTTTCAAATAGATTTTTTTAAAATTTATAAATATATAAAGAACTGAATTTATTTATAAAATATAAAATGTCAATACCAAAATTAAAATCGATTAAAGAAATTTTATTTCAAGAAGATAAATGTATAAAATTTTTATTTGAGAAAGATATTATTAAAAAATCTGATAAATGTCAATTTTGCAATAATAAAACTTATAGAGTAAAAAAATTGTTATACAGATGTAGCAATTTAGAATGTAAAAAATCTATTTCAATATATAATGATTCATTTTTTGCAAATCAACGTTTAAATTGTAATGATATATTATTAATAGCATATTTTTGGCTTTGTAGAGTAAATTATACTTCAATAGCTAATATGACTTCATATTCATCAACTACAATTGTAAAATATATAAAAATATTTAGAAATTTAGTTATTAATACATTAACAGAACAAGATCAAATAGGAGGTAAAAATATAATTGTAGAATTAGATGAAACAAAAATGAAGAAATATGAATCTTGGTGGCTTTTTGGAGGGATAGAAAGATCAAAAGAAAGAAAATGTTTTTTTGTGATTGTAGAAAATAGAGATAAAGAAACTTTAAAAAAAATGATCAAAAAATATGTTAAACCAGGAAGTATAGTTCATACAGATCATTTTAAATCATATATAAATTCTCTTAAAGAATTAAATTTAAGACATCATCGTGTTTGTTATTTAAGAAATAGAGTTGAAAGAGGTACAGGTGTACATAGTAATACAATTGAATCTACTTGGGGTATTATTAAAAAATTTATTTCAGTTCGTAACTGAGATAAAAAATTAATAGAAGAACATCTAAAAGAATTTATTTGGCGTAGAAAACATAAAGACAATCTTTGGAATTTATTTTTAGAAGTATTAAAGAAATAATTTTTATTAAATTATTGATATAAATCTTTAGAATAATTAATTTCAAATTTCCAATCTTTAACTATACCACCTAATCTTTTAATATATAAAAATTGATAATTAATAATATTATATAAATTTTGAATAATAACTTTAGTAAAATCTTTTTCGATAAAATCAGAAAATTCAAATATTCTTTTTTTTCTATTATAAATTTTTCTGATAAGTTCTCTAACTGAATTGATAATTTCATCTTCATTATTACATAGTTTACAAAAATTATTATAATTAATACATTGTTGATATAATATTTCAAGTTTATCTCTTACAAACTGACAAAATTCACAATATATCTTTGTTTTATAAAAGTTTAAACGATTAAGACAATAATAACTTAAAATTCCAAGTTTAAAGTTAATAATTTTTAAATTTGAATTTTTAATTTTAATATTTCTTTTACATATGCAGAGTTTTTCAATATTTTTAACAAATATTGACTTCTAAGTTTTGTATTTTTTTGCATTTGGTTTTGGTTCTTCAAAATCAAGTTGTTTACCAAGATTTTTCTAAAAAATATGATTATCAAGTATATTTTTCTATTTTTTACAAACTAAAGATGCTTTTTGAAAAGTAAAAGGATCATTAATATAATTAAAGACAAGTTGAATAGAATGAATTTCAATTTTAGATTTTTTGTTAGTTGAATTAGAAATTTGTTTTTTTGTTCGTTTCATTTTTTTTTTGATTATAAAAAAAGAAAATACAAGATTTTTATATTTTTAAAGTTTCTTTGAGTTAGATTTTATAAAATTTTTTTTTATCATAAAAAAAAATTACGTAAGTAAATAGTTTAGAGTAAAAGTAATTAATTTTATAATAAGTAACATAGCGAAGGCTGCTGTTATTATAGGCTAGTGTTACAGATAATAACTACCTAATATAAAAATAATCAGTAAAATCTAACAAAAGAGAGTTGAAAACCGTCAAGTTAGCTTTTTTTTTCACTCTATGAAAGGTTATTATCAGTCAGGTAGTAGCTAATTGTGGGGTATAAGAGAGTCAGATATAGTTCTCTAGTCTTCTTTGGACTAATGCAACAGGTCGTACCTAAGTACTCTAGTAGCAGCTGGGTGATGTCAAGCTTAGGAAATTAGGTCGATTGAAAAATCATATGTAACTTGGTTATGGCTATGGTTAACAACTTAATAAAGTTTATGATATGATTGTCAAAGGAAAAAAAAAATAGTATGAGTTAGTTAAACAGAGTGTTTAAATAAGTAACTCACAAGCAGATTATAGGTATAGTAGCATAGTATAAAACTAATCAGATGATCTATTATCTGTGTAGTAGACTACTTAAATTAGACAATAACTAAAGTTATATATATAGTTTGTTGTATATTCTTCATATAATTACAAACTATAGAGGATTACTTTTGTATAACCTTAGATATTAAACTAATAAAATCTGTTCTGCTATATAAACTATCTTAATAATAAAAAAAAAAAAAACTTATGCTAAACTATATTTACTTATTTATTATTCTTTTAATTTAAAATATTATACTATTAATATATAAATTATTGAAAATTATTAGATTTATCCTACAGGTATAATATTCTATTTTTAAGAAAATAAAAATTTAAAATTAAGTTTAAAGTTAGAATAAGAACTATATTAGAATTAGAGTTAAAGATTATATATAAAATTAGATATTAAAAACTTTTACTTAATAATACTAAGCAAGTTTTCATAATAAAATTTTAAGATATAGTATAACCTTGATATAAGATTAAGCTATTAGTATAAAATTTTAAAAACTTTGTTATATCTAAATTTATTAATAGTTTTGTTATATTAAAGTAAATTTAAATATAAGAGTTAAAGATTAATTTCATTATATAAATATATTTATTATATTGAGATTCATTATATCAAGATTATACTATATTAATAATTTTTATTTTTTTTAATTTTTCTTAAAAATTTCTTTATATTTATTATATAGAGTTTACAACCTAATTAGTTAATTATATAAACTAAGTATATACATATAGAATATAAATAAAGATTCTCTAAATTATTATATATATATATTAGATAATAACCTTAATAATTAGTCTAATCAAATATATTAAAAATGAATAAAAATTAGTAATTGTTTTTTAAACAAAAAATTATTATATATATATCAAATAATAACTTTAATTTATAACTAGTTAAATCAAGTTTTTGATATAATAAGAATATTATTTTTTAGATAATAATTATTGTTTTTATCTTTTAATTTGTAATACAAATAAATTTGTTTATATCTACTTTTAATTTTGTAATTTTTAAATAAAACTTTAAATATTAACTTTAAAATATATTTTTAAGTAAATTATATTTTTTAAATTTTTTTTTTTTTTTTTTGTTGTTAAAAATAGCTTATATTGTTAAAAAGATTTTATTAGTATTATATATAGAATTATATATTAATAATTCTTATTATTAGATCTAGTAATCTTAGTGTAGTAGTTAGATTGTTGGACTGCTATATAAGAGGTCTAGAGTTCAAATTCTACTGTTAACAAATTTGAATAATTACTCAGGTTTTTGTATTCAACTTACAGTAAACCCTGTTTATTTCTAGAAATTGTAACTCTGTAAATCATATTTTTTTTTTTTTTTTTTTTTTTTTTACAAGTAACCTTTTTGGCCATATACTTTATTAAGTTTATTATAATTTGTTACAAGTAACAATTACAACATATTCAAATCTATATATAAACCTTAGGACTAATTTATCTACAAAGTATTCTTGATCTAATTTATACTACCCCATTATAATTTCTAATTAGGGTTTATGCTACGACTATTATTATTAGATCACTATTACTATATTCCTCATATCACTCATACTTACACAGAGATACTACCAGACAGGTACCATGGGTTACATGGGGCATCATCAATTCTCACGGATAACTTCCTGTTTGGTGTCTAGCTGGTTTCACTGCCTAACTCCATATCTCCTAGTTAGTACATTCATGACTAAAGCCTAGGCCTGCAACTTGTTACATCTTCTGCAAATCATGGAGATGCCAGTATTTTACGATATATAACTGTATTTATATGCTATGCGACTATCAATACCAGATACTCCTATGTGTTGGTAGAGTACAGGCTGTATTTTGCAACTAAGGTTGCTTCCAACTAGGTTCGTAATATATAGTACTACTTCCAACTTGTGTCTGCATTAGCTGGTGTTTAATGTTGATATGCTCTTGTACTTAGATGTGCGATTGCACTACTAGCTCAGTGCTTCCTGCCAATTCGGGTTTTTACGCATATCCTAAATAGTAGCCAACTCTCTATAGAACTGGGACCTTCCAATTCTAGCTTTCACATGTACCAGAGGTGTTCCACATCTAGTTAGGACAATCCTTTTCCACAGATTTCTATTATATTCATCGCTTTGCTCATTACTCCAGCTTGTGTTACCTTCGTGTCACTCTCCCAAGCAAGTTCCCAACTGCTGGGGATGTTGGTGCTGCCTAACCCTTCAAGAACTTATTCACGCAATACTCATATAACAGAATCTTCTGTGATACCGACTGTCATACGTAATGCCAACTTGCTCTATAATATCGATCTCCTTCCAGGAATTCTTTTTCTAGAATCTTGTACTTCACATGGGTTTTACCACAGGGCTTCGTATTCGATTAATAGTTTTCATAAGAATTACAAAAGCAAATGCCTCCAACTGGACTCGAACCATTGACCTTGTCTGTGGAGGGTTGAGGATTTAACCAACTAAGTCATGGGACCCAACCCCTCTGTAAATCATATTATATTAACATTAATTAGATATAAGAAGTATAACACAATGTTTGAGTTATATTGTATAAATAAATATTAATAGGATCTACAGGCAAAGGATTTGCATAGTAGAAATCCTGAATTAGATGAAGTAGTATAGATTTTAACAGTCACACTAGTTAACACTTGATTTTGAAAAGAAGCCTATATATGAAGGTTGCAAATTGAGCAAGTATGAGTAAGTCTACTATATAATGCAACCTAGTGTTTTACATTAATAGCAACACCAACTTGGCTTAGTAGCTAACTAGATTTGAAAAGATCTGTTATATGAAACTTCTGAATATATAGAAGACTAATCTGATAGAAAGCCATAGTAGAAACAAAGTTTATATAAATATCTATAAAGATATATACTAGCTTAATTAAGATATAGCATAGCATAGTTGAGGTATTTTGCAGGCTCCTCTCAAAAAAAACAAAAAGAAGACCTTGAGATAGAACTCTTTTTAATAGAAGAATCTAAGACACAAAGTCAGTCTAAGTAGTCATTAATAAGGCAGTATAAGATTGTGCAGATTTAAGAATAAAATTAGGTTGATATTAGGGAAACAGAGATATCAGAGAGTTTAAATAAAGTAACTACAAATAGATACTAGATATAGCAATTGGTAAGTAACCTTCAGACAGAACCTTTAAATAGACAATAATTAAAGTTATACATATGACCAATATATTCTTACTAATATAAATCTACAAATAACTTAATAAAAATTAACTAGCATCAAGGCCTTGTTGTAAATATAAAAAAATAAAAAATAAAAAAAATAATTCTTATTATTTGTAATTATATAAAAAGTATATAAAAAGCTAAATATATAACTTTAGTTATTATCTATTTTAAGTAGTTTACTATATATATATTAAACTATTTAATTAGTTCTACACTATACTGCTATATTTGTAACTTATTTGTAAGTTATTTATTTAAATACTCTATTCATCAACTTATACAAATCTAATCTAATATTATTACAATATCTAACTACTTAAGCTAGCTAACTTATTATAAATTTATTTACTTAGAATAGCTTAGATCTTTTTAAGATATATTATATTTAATATATTATAGATATTATAGAGCTAGTTAATCTCAAAACAAATCTACTAAAGTAGTCTATATTTATTTTATAAATTTATCTAGATTAAACTTTTATAAATATTTATATAATTTTAGATTTTATTATAGTCTTCTACTAATTAGTTAATTTAGTTTTTTTCTAGTTTTTAGCTAGTTATTAGTTACTTTTTATCTAATAATCTCAAAACTTTTTTCTTTTCAGATTAAACTTTAATTGATGTAATCTGTAGAAAAGCTATATAATATTATCAACTCAGAATTTTTACTATGCAAATTTTTAGTTTATATATTTTATTAAGATTTATTTATATAATATTATATTATATTTCTAAGTTTAGATTAATTTAATACAACTTAATTTATAGAAATATATTTCTAGAAATATATAGAGTTTACTATAATATATTACAAGATCTAGAAAATTATTTAAATTTGTTAATAATAAAATTTAAATCTTAGACCTATTATATAATAGTCTAGTAATCTAACTACTATATTAAAATTACTAAACCTATTTTTTAATATTTATTTTAACAACTTTGTTAAAAAAGTTTTTTAAAATTATTATAAAAGTTTTGAGTAATAAATCTTTAAAGTTTGCTTTAAAAATTTTTTATTATAAAATTTTTAGTCAAATTTTTTCAAATTTTATATATAAATAAGATTAAAAATAATTTTTACTTCTAATACAAGTATAAATTTTTACAAATAAATTATAAAAATCATAATAATTTAAGTTGTAATTCTTTAAAAATTTTTATCAAATTGCTTAATAAATTATACTTCTAAAACTTAAATTAAACAAGGTTATCTTAAAATATTAATAAAATTTTTGCAAAAATTTTTCTTATAAAATTAGCTATTTTTAACTCATATATAATCCTATATTTTTTTCTTATAATATAAAAACAAATACTGCAAAAAAATAATTCTTATTTTTAAATTTTATTATCTATAATTATTTTTTTAATATTTTTGCATTTTAAAAAAGTAAATTAAAGCTGAATAAATACAAAAATGCAGGCAAATTTGTTTACATTAGCCTACAATCTAAAGGATATGTATATTTTGTACTAAATTTTTAGTAATAAAGCTAGTGTACACTATGTCTAATTTGAGTAATTCAAAAAACTCAGCTAAAATGAATATTGTTAATTGTATTATTTATTATTATTAAAAAGAGTATTGCTAAATATCACCACAAGTGATTATCACTGGTATGTAATTAGCCAATAAAATTGCAGGATCAGGTGTAATGTTTTGTACAACAAAAACAAAGAAATTTTTCAAAATCGTGAATATCTCAAAAATTCGATTATGAAACTGTCTTTTGGGTTCTAATAAAAAAAATTCCTTACTAAATTTTACATATAACCTAAGTTCTACCCTAACTCTAATTATAGGCTGCAGCCCTTACCCTAAACTAAATAAAATATTTTTTTTTTTGTTATGATACTAATCTATATATTGTACAATGTTGAGGTGATGATCACCTGCAGTGAGATTTAGCAATTTTCTATTAAAAATCAAATAATGTATCATTATCAATTAATATATTATATAATTAAAATAGTAATGCATTAAAAAAAATTTAAATATAAATAGTAATTTAAAGTAAATATTGAGTATTATAAATTTACTTACCTAAACAGAGAAAATACATGCAGGTAATATTGTACAATCCTTTAAATTATATAAAATAAATATGTAAAAGAATTATAATCATCCTTTTTCTATAATAGATTGTTAATTTTAAATCAAAAAATTATAATCATATGCATGTTATCCTTTTTCTATAATAAATAGTCAATTCTAAATTAAAGAATTACAATATTTAATTTATATACATGTCTGAAGTGTACTTACTAAAAATACCTTTATAAAGATCTTTTCATAGTATCTATTTCTCTGTTTCTAGTTTTGCATAACTGCATTATGTAGCTACTTATGATATATATAATATATATAGTATATAATTTAATTTAAATCATACCTAAAATGGTCTAACTCTAGCACTAGTGAAACAAATTCAATTCTAAAACTTGTAAATAATATTTGAATAGTGTAGCTATAAAACTATATTGTGACATTTAAGAATTATATATAAATATTTTGGGCTTCTATAGTATAAACTTATAAATCCTGAATATTTACTATTAAAATTTATGACTAAAAAAACATTTGATCTTTTAACTATATTGTTAAAATAAATTTAAAAATATCTTAACATAGTTTTAAAACTATACTATTCTAATATCACTTGCAAATTATAGAATTGAATTTTCTTTTTTAGAATAGAAGTTAGACTATTTTAAAGATACATAGGTCTGGTAATCTTAGTATAGTAGTTAGGTTGCCAGACCACTATGCAAGAGATCTAGAGTTCAAATCTTACTGTATACAGAATTGAATAATTATCTAGACATCTGTATCTAACTTATGATAAAACTCTGCTCATTTCTGGAGTTGTAACTCTGTAAATCATGTTGTACTAATATCAATTGGGGTATTGGAAGTGTGATAGGGTATTCAGTGAGACATAATGTTACATGAATAAATCTTGATAAGATCTACAGGCAGGGGACCTGCATAGTAGAAATCCTAAGTTAGGTAAAGTAGTACAGATTTTAACAGTTATACCAGTTAACGTCTGATCTGAAAAAGAAAATCTGCATATGAAAAGATCAGCAAAATAGATACGAGTAAGTCCTTAGTATAGAAGGATCGATGAAATAGGTTTAAGTAAGTCTATTATATGAGATCATATAGCAACACCAACTTGGCTTAGCACTAACTAGATTTGGAAAAATTTGTCTTGTATGATATCTGGTAGCAAAGCAGGCAATATCAAGCAACAGATTTGGTAGAATCTACTTCATGAGATATCTGGAGGCATAGATGACTAACTTAGTAAAGGCTACAGTAGAAACTGGGTTTGTATAAACATTGAACAAGAGTATATGCAAGCTAGATTAGAATATAGCATAGCATAGTTGAGTACTACAGCACCTATAGATTAGAAAGTTGGAGAAGGGGTATCTGAGATGGGCCTAGACTTCGAATCTTAAAGTTTGTAGATATATGTCAGCTCAGATGTCTTCCTAGAGAAGTAGTATAGAGTTAGGTAAACTTGGTAAAAAGGATAGAATATGAGTAAGTATCATAGGGCCAGAGGGTTTAAATAGATAATCTTTAAATTGATTTCAGGTATAGTAGCTAATATAGAACCTTTGGGCGAACTACTTAAATTAAACAATCTAAAGTTATACGTGTAGCTAGTTGTACTCTTACAATATGTAATCATTTACTTACTATCAATACTAATAAAAAGTTTAGCTGATAACATGTTATATCAAGAAAAAAAAAAAAAAAAAAAAAAAAGATATATAATTTTTATAATAAATTACTATGCTGAATTTTTTATAATAAAATAAAAATTTTAAATAGTATAAATTATATATAGTACTACACTATGATAGTTAAACATATGATGTGCAACACTCTATCCTCATATGTAGTCATGCTTATATACTTTCAATGAAATTTAATTAGTTGTATAAAGTAGCTAACTTTATAAGGATTATATGATATAATTATTGCAATATTTGATCACTTACATATTTAATGTTATTAATAGATGAATATAAAATATAATGACTCATATCTACTAATGCTAATTATAAATTTTAAATTTGATTGTACTATTGCATTTCTGAAATATAACTCAATATATTTAAAGGTTAAGGTAAGATAAAACCTAAGAAAATTCCTATGGAGTAAAATAAACAAAGATGATATGTATTTAAATATTATTTAATATAACTATGTCTATAAGATCAGTTATCATAAATTTTTTGCAAATTTAATAATTCTTATAGAATATATA
This sequence comes from Scutellospora calospora, assembly GCA_910592325.1. Classification (NCBI taxonomy): domain Eukaryota; kingdom Fungi; phylum Glomeromycota; class Glomeromycetes; order Diversisporales; family Gigasporaceae; genus Scutellospora; species Scutellospora calospora. The sequence continues at coordinate 1,224 of CAJVPM010001795.1, read as the reverse complement.
AAATTGACTAGAATACCAGATATTTACTTAGTAAAAATAACAAATGAGAGAAAAATTCTAGAGAATTTATCAAACTGATATTTATTATGCTTTAGAAATTAGTGTTTAAAAGAACGAATACTAAACTAAGAAAATTAGCAAATAAGAAAAATTCTAGATAAATTAATCAAGTTGATATTTTTTTTTATAACTTAGAAATTGGAGTTGCAATTGATAAGTGCAAAGTATTCAAATACTACTAGATTTATTAATTAGCAAATAAGCAGATTTAATTACATAACCTGTTGTCACAAATCAAATTAGTTCTGAATTTTATTTTCAGACTAGCTAAATTATTTTAAGCCTAATAAATATAATATAATGTTGAGTTTAAAGTTATATTTATAAAAAAATATATATTAAATAATAATTATTTTAAATATATTAAATTAATAGCAGTAAAAAGATATAACTCTTTCCTGCAGATCACTAAACCAAATAATCAGAAAAGAAAAATATATACAAAACAACTGTTCCTATAATATTTTCACTATATAACTATAAAAATTTAGGTCTATAACAACAAACCAACCTACTACATTATATCTAGTAGACAAGATAAAGCAAACAAGTTCAAAGAAACGAAAAAACTCTATACTCAACAAAGAAATCTAGTCCTCTTCGAACTCAGCTTCTTTGGAAGACACCAATAACTTCCTAGTATCTCTAGATACTCTAGCACAAAGACAAACAGTTTACATAAACTTACAAATGGATACAAATAGCAAAATACAAAATAACTTGTTAAAAAAACGTCGCTTTAACCCTCTTAATACACCCTCTATCTCTACAGAAAATTCGACAAAAAGTAGGCAAACTAGCTCACCCCTGCCAAAACGATCATCCAAGTCACATGTTACACAGAATACAACAAACATGCCTACTTCTGGAACCTATGACAACACAACAACAACTGTGGGAAATAATGACATGATGATCTATGATGATGACCAAATTAGACCAGATCCCTAACAATTAGATAACTAAACAACATCTATAGATCCTGATTTAAAAACTAACAAGAAACACAACACAACACATACTAACAGATTCTATAGTCAAGCATTAAGACATAATATACCTGATATTGAAATGCAAGAAGACATAGAAAAGAATGATATACAAGAATATAACTGGATGCAACAAATTACTCAGAAATTAGAAGACAAAATCCAAGACAAATTC
>CAJVPM010001794.1:0-11167 GCA_910592325.1 Scutellospora calospora | reverse complement strand
TTTACTTAGAAAGTATATATTTAAAATTAATATTTAAAGTTTTATTTTAAAAATTACAAAAATTAAAAGTGAATACAGGCAAATTTGCCTGTGTTACAAATTAAGAGATATAAATCCTCTTTTTTCCTTTTGTCTCAAATTAGATTTGATCCTTTCTAATATTCTATTATCTTAGAGATTTAGTCTTCTCTAATCTTCTATTAATTAATAGTAAAATAGTTCTAATAGTCTTTTAATTAGTACTCAATAAGTTCTGTAGTCTCTTATAGTTCTCTAATAAAGTTCTAAGTTCTCTACTAGTTTTTTAATAAATATAACCTTTTAGCTTTAAAAATAAACTTTTACTAATAAACTGCTATAGTAATATAATATTCTACTTTGATATCATTAGAAGTTCCTCTTCTATGTCTTATATTACTTGAGATGTATTAAAAAAACTATACTACTTGTAACAATATATAAAAAATTTAAGTAATTATTCAAATTTGTTAATAGTAGAATTTGAACTTCAAATTTCTTGTATAGTAATCTATCAACTAACTATTATATTAAGATTACTAAACTTAGATTTTATTATTTTTTATAAAATTATATAAGAAATATTTTATTAAATTTAAATTTTTTTATTTAAAAATATTATTGCAATAATAAAAATAATATTGTACTTATTAAGAAAATTAAATTACTAATCTAGTAATTAAAATTAAATGATATAATTTCTTTCAAAAATAAAATATATAATGAAATACTTTATATTTAAAAGAAATTTATTATTAAATACATAAATAAAAAAGAATTTAGTATATATTTTTTATAAAATTACATGTAAAAAAAATATATATATGATAATTATATAGAAGTACGTAACCTTATAACATTTTTGCATCCAACTCTTGTCTAATTCTAAAGAAAATTTTGATATATAGTATATTCATCTAATAAAATTTAAAGTGTAAATCGTAGTTGAAAGGTTAAAAAAAATAATAAATCTTATAATAAACAAAATCAGAATTTAATATAAACTTTCTATAAGAATAGTTTACATATAAAATTATTTATTTATTTATTAAGTTAACCTTCTTTTGGCTTCTAATAAAAGTTATAGAACTATATTTTCTGATTTTAATAGTAATAAAATCATCAAAATCGGTTTAGTAAATCCCGAAATATTAGTATTTTTTTTTTTTTTTTACTATACGATTTTTACTATTGCAAAAAACTTTTGGCATTCCACTTACTATAAGGCAATTAGTAAATGCCCGCCGATTTTTTACTAAGAAATTTTAGTCCTTCAACTGCGGACTACCCTTTAAAGTTTTTTGCTTACTCGTTTTCAATATAATTCTACGTATTCCAATAATATTATGAAATGATCTACAAAAATTAGCCAATCGGAATTAAAGCCCACTATGCTAATTTTAATAATTTATACGTAGCATTAATTTAACAAATTATTAACCGAAAATGGGACATATATTTGGGCTTTGGTTATTACAGTATTATCCCAAATGAAGTAGAAATCCCAATTCCCACACCCAAACTATGTAGTAATGTCATAATTCAAAAAAAGGTTTGGGACGCAACCCTAATTAAAATGAACCTGTGTTAACCTATAAACGAAAAAAAAAAAGAATTTAAAAGAGGTTAGTAATTTGTCACATTAAATAATCATTTTTTGTTTTTTTCTTTTTTTTTTAAAAAAAAAAATTTACCTTATCTTTCAAATGCCCCAGCCATTGTTGATATGTGACAAGAACCGTAACTGCCATCTTCTTTTACTATATAGAGATTAGGATAATAAACATCTCGCTGGGATTCTCGAGTTTTACCAATAATCGCATTCACTTGTTGTGAGAATGAATTGTCTAGTTGTAATAGGGTACACTATAATTCAAGAATGATAGGTTTTAAATATTAATGGGTGACTTAGAATTACAAAATTACAAAAAAAAATATATATATAATTTGACATTGTCTACCAAGCCAGATTAAAATATTTTGACCATCTTCTAATAAATATGCACCATAACGTTCTAATTTTTCGCTACTTAAATTAAGAGGGGTGGCATAATTATTCCATTTGATCCATATGTTTCAACCTTATAAGAATATAATAAAAAGATTAATTATATATTTATATCAACTTATTTGAAATTCTAATCCCAGAAATTAAGTTTCTTACATAAATAGGCATGTAATGAATAAAAACATGGATGCAAATATGGAATCAATAGTTGAGATGGCATTGTCGTCAATAAGCACACTGCATAAGACCGTAAATCTGTTGGAATTTGTGAACTGGCACGTAAACCGATCTAAAATGTGAAAAACAATGATAAATAGTATAAAAAACTAGATAACGAAACATACATGCTTAAGTAGCCCAAGTGCTAACAAAGGTAGCAATTTCATATTATCATAAATTTTAATTGAGGTTAAGCTCCTTGAGACCCAGTAATAGATTGTTCCCAAAATATCAACCATTTTATTTGTTAACGCATCTCGTGCAACTTCCAACTTCGAAGATAATGACCTTTCCACCGCTAATTATAAAAATAATTATATTTAAATTACGCGTGAATCTTTAATATTTAAAAAATATGCTCCATGTTTACCTTTATTTGCTAATAATGTCGATATAGCTATTTGATCAGATGAAAAAAGTTCACTTATACTATTTGTCACTGAAAATGCTAATGTCAATACACGAATCCTTCTTTCGCCTATATATTTAGTATTTATGAGACTAAGAAATTTTATTGTAAAAATCCAGAGAAAATTTAAATAATTACTATACCAAAACAAGTTGTATGTAAAAGAGCAGTTTGGAAACAACAGTTAGGTGTAGTTATATTATTTTCTATACCAACTTCGATAGTATAAGAGTGATCCCTTGAAACATTCGGTAAAGCGAGCAAGTCTGTTTGACAAACAAAGAAATTACCGTGAAAAACGACATGCGTAGCCTAATAAATATTTTAAACTGATTGTATGTATATTAAAAAAATAAATTGAATTTTCGCAATAAATCACTATAAATAAACGATACCTTTAGAAGCTCTAACACGCATTACAGCTTCTAATGTAATGGGGCAGGCCAAAAATTCTGCAAATTTATGGACGAACTTAAGGGCATCTTCTGACCTACCTGCGTTAAATGCAGGATAAAAGTAGATAAAAGTAGTATTTCAAACAGATAAATAAATAATAAGTAAACTTGTGAACATCAATTATAAAAATAACTTTTTTATGACGAAAGAAATAAACGTACTCAATGTCGCTACGTCAGAATACTGTGACCCGAGTAAGAACATGTCCACACAAACTTGAGATCGAAACAATCAACAGTAAATTTTTTATAAAAAGGCTCAACAGATTGTAAAAGAGCAGATTCCTGTGTCAAATAGTTTAATTATAAATTTAATGCCCCAAATACTCTTTCGATACCATAAGGTAATGCACAAAATACTTTTGGTGTCCCCAATGCTTTAGAATCTTCTCGAGGTTTCAATTGACCTGGATTGATATTTGGTAAACTAAGATTGTAACACTATAATATTACCACCTATCGAAGACTGAATAGCAAATAATAATAGCAATATAAGTAAGCTTACTAAACCAAAGACAAAACTAAAATTACGATAAAAAATATATATTACAATTAATTTGAAACCAGCCAGTAAGGCGGACCCCAGAGCGTTGCCGACAATATGTGTATCTTTAAACATATCACCAAGGCGACCAAGTAATGACTCAACTACTGAACGAGCTTCGGTTAAATTTACTAATAAATCATCAGGTTGTATCCACAGTAATGAACCCGAACTTTGTACGATTATTTTCATTAGGATTCGATCTAGTGATTCTAAATGGTTCTTACGGCACCTTTGATAATTATATTATAATAGTTAGATATTTTGAAATAAGGTAAACGTTTATAATTTAAATATATGAATAGAATAATAAGGTTATTAAGAAATACACTTAAGCACTCGATTCTTTCGCGAATTTAGATTTCTGTATTAATTTATTCAATAAACGGTACAAAGAGATCTATTTCTTAAATATATGAAACAAGATAAGTATTAAGAAATATGATAATCTCATTTACAAAATTGGGTCGTCATATCTACCATATATTCCGTAAAAGTCCAGTAACATTGGTTACAGACCTATTTATAAATAAAAACTAAACACTTTATTCGTTAATATATTAATAATAATAATAAAAATAAAAAAAAAAAATCGAGACACTTGGTTTCGGAGATAAAAATCTCCTACTTGTCCCAACCACCACGAAGAGGTGTGTCTCATAGCTGGGAAGGTATTGATAGGGTGTATTTCAGTACTTAAAAAAAAAAAAAAAATCTAAATTAAAATTTAAAAAACTTAAAACTAAAAAATCTAAAAACGCAAAAAAAATAAAAATAAAAAATAAAATAAAATAAATAAAATAAAATAAAAAGTAAAATAAAAAAAAAATAAAAAAAGGGTACACTTCCTAAAAATACCCCAACTCAACTCTAGCATCTTCCGCCTTGGAGTAGGTTGTTATGGTTGCTATTCGCTCTCACATTGAAGCTAACACGGGTCAGAAATTCTCGGAATTTGAAGTAAAACTTCAAAAACTATAGCCGTGCGCCCCTTATGGACCTTTTATCGGATATTTCCAAGAAAGGTGCATAACCGATTCCATTTTGTGCCTTTCGACCTCTATCGGAATCGGCAGATCTTGGACAGGGAAGATGCGAAAAGGCCCATAATACATGAATTCATGATATGCGAAAGAAAATGCAATTACGTAATCATGAATCTAATTTTTTCTATCGTGTAAATAAGCTATAGTATGTGGCGACCCTTGATTACGTAACTATAATTTTGAAGAAAATAAAAAAAAATAAAAAAATTTTTACTATAGCTTATCGAAGAATGTAAAAAAAAAATTCTTCGCTATCAAAGATCTTTAAATTATTACTAATTATTGTTACACCTGATCTTAATCGCGTGATTTTCGAATCAAAACAATCCAAAAACGGGTCGGGTTAATCGAATCAAAATAATCATGTGAATGATTTCCTTTTTTTTATTTGATAGACGTGTTAAGTATATAGACTAACTTTCTCGTAATTGGTTAATTTTATACAACTGAATTTATACACGGTTGTTCGTCAAACGGACTTGCTCTCTTTACCGAATGTTTCAAGGGATCACTCTTATACTATCAAAGTTGGTATAGAAGAAAATATAACTACAACTGTTTGTTTTCAAAACTGCTCTTTTATCTACAACTTGTTTTGGTATAGTAATTATTTAAATTTTCTCTGGATTTTTACAATAAAATTTCTTAGTCTTATCAATACTAAATATATAGGCGAAAAAGGGATTCGTGTATTAACATTAGCATTGCCAGTGACAAACAGTATATGTGAACTTTTTTCATCAGCTTATCAAATAGCTATATCGACATTATTAGCAAATAAAGGTAAACATGGAGCATATTTTTTAAATGTTAAAGATTCACGCGTAATTTAAATATAATTATTTTTATAATTAACGGTGGAAAGGTCATTATTTTCGAAGTTGGAAGTTGCACGAGATGCGTTAACAAATAAAATGGTTGATATTTTGGGAATAATCTATTACTGGGTCTTAAGGAGCTTAACCTCAATTAAAATTTATGATAATATGAAATTGCTACCTTTGTTAGCACTTGGGCTACTTAAGCATGTATGTTTCTGCACTTGATTTGTATCTAATTTTTTATACTATTTCTCATTGTTTTTCACATTTTAGATCGGTTTACGTGCCAGTTCACAAATTCCAACAGATTTATGGTCTTATGCAATGTGTTTATTGACGACAATGCCATCTCAACTATTGATTCCATATTTGCATCCACGTTTTTATTCATTACATAACATGCCTATTGATGTAAGAAACTTAATTTCTGGGATTAGAATTTCAACATAAGTTGATATAAATATATAATTAATCTTTTTATTATATTCTAATAAGGCTGGAACATATGGATCAAATGGAATAATTATGCCACCGCCTCTTAATTTAAGTTGCGAAAAATTAGAACGTCATGGTGCATATTATTAGAAGATGGTCAAAATATTTAATCTGGCTTGGTAGACAATGTCAAATTATATTTTTTTTTTATAATTTTGTAATTCTAAGTCACCCATTAATATTTAAAATCCACCATTCTTGAATTATAGTGTTCTCTATTACAACTAGACAATTCATTCTCACAACAAGTGAATGTGATTATTTGTAAACTCGAGAATCCCGGCGAGGTGTTTATTATCCTCATCCCTATATAGTAAAAAAGATGGTGGTGATCCTTCATTGCGGTTATGGTTCTTGTCACACATCATAGTGTTATCAACAATGGCTGGGGCATTTGAAAGATAAGGTAAATTTTTTTTTTAAAAAAAAAAAGGATTATTTAATGTGACAAATTAATAACCTCTTTTAAATTCATTTTAATTAGGGTTGCGTCCCAAATCTTTTTTTGAATTATGACATAACTACATAGTTTGGGTGTGGGAATCGGGATTTCTGGGATAATAACCAAAACCCAAATATATGTCCCATTTTCGGTTAATAATTTGTTAATGCTACCGCTACAGTATAAATTATTAAAACTAGCATAGCGGGCTTTAATTCCGATTGGCTAATTTTTGTAGATCATTTCGTGGATATTTGAAATATTATTAGAATTGAAAACGAGTAAGCAAAGAACTTTATAATTAAAATAAAATTAACGTTAATAAAATTTAAATTTTATTAGATGAATATACTTTATAATGAAATTTTCTTTAGAATTAAACAAGAGTTTGGGTGCAAAAATGTTATAAGGTCGCGTACTTCTATATAATTATCATATATATTTTGTTACATGTAATTTTATAGAAAATACACCAAATTCTTCTTTACCAGTGTCTTTAATAATAAATTTCTTTTAAACATAAATTATTCAATTATATGTTTTATCTTTGAAAGAAATTGTATTATTCGATTCCAATTACTGGATTAGTAATTAATTTTCTTAAGGGTAGGGGATACGTAGATCATTTTTTATATGAAATTGATTGTATATTTTTTTTTATATAGTGATCAAAATTTTGCTTCTAATAAAACTTTTTTAATTTTAATTAAAATTTATAAATTTTTTTTATTATATATAGTTTAAAATAATATATTTCTTGTTATAAAATTTTAAAGTCTATTTGGTTTAAAAAAATCATACTTGTATATATCTTAAAAAAACTTTAACCCAAAAAAACTTAGGTAGTACAAAACTACTCTATTCTTATTGGTTAATTCACATAAATCTATAATGTAAACTTTATAGTAAAAAATAATACATGATCTTAAAATTAGTATATTTCAATGAGTTTTATATTAATTTTAATAAATTTACTACTATTAGAATCACAAGAACTTGCTCTACAACTTTATTTAGAAGTATAAAAATATTTATTCAAGAAAATATTTTGTAATATTAAAAAATAAATAAAGTACTATTAAATTTATATTTAATTTTAAAATAGTATTTCCTATTCTTAAATTTATGTAAAACAAATATAGTTTTTAAATTTTTAATATAGAACTTATATTCTAATTTTAAAATAAAGTTTTTACTATAACATTATTTAATATAAAAAAAAGATTTATTTATAGGTCTAGTGATTATAGTATAGTGATTAATTACCAGACTACTATACAAGAGGCTTGGAGTTCAAATTCTACTATCGATAAATTTGAATAATTACTCAGACTTTTGTACTCAACTTACAGTAAACTCTGTTTATTTCTAGGGGTTATAACTCTATAAATCATATTGCATTAATATCAATTAGATATTAGAAGTATGATACAATATTTGAGTTATATTGCATAAATAAATCTTTATAAGATCTACAGATAGAAAACCTGTATAATAGAAATACTAAGTTTGGTGAAGTAGTATGATTTTAACAGTCAAGCTAACTAATACTTGATCTAGTAAAAACTTGAGTACAAAGAATAATAATCAAGTAGATATGAGTAAGACTATTATGAATTTGCAACCTAGTACTGACTACAAATAGCAATACTAACTTGGCTTAGTAGCTAACTAGATTGGAAGGATCTACCTCTTAAAACATCTAGTTAGAACTTGGAGAACTATATCTGGTGGAGAGCTACAGCAGAAACTAGATTCATACAAACATCAATAAGGGTCTAATTCAGATGAATTTGTAAAATAAGCATATGATCACTCTAGTAGAAAATATTTCTAAGATTAACTAGAGCTCTGTATGCTCATACTATATTAGGCAATATATATCTCAAGAAGATCTAAGCTATGTAGTAAATAGATCTACATGTAAGTTAGCTAGCATAAATGATTAGATATAGTAGTGATATTAGTTTAGAATAGAAGGAAGTATTAATAATTAAAGTATTTAAATAGGTAACTTATAAGTGAGTTACAGGTATAGTAGTATAGTATAGAACTAACAAATAGTTGATTGTCTGTATAGCAGACTACTTAAATTAGACAATAACTAAAGTTGTATATGTTATATACTTATCATATTACTATAAAATCTTAGAAAACTATTCATATAATAGTTCTATAATAACAAACTAATAAAATCTAATCAGCTAAGAAAGTGGCCTTAACAATAAAAAAAAAAGATTTATTTATTATTATTTTTCTTAATATCTTATTAGCTAAAAACAGATTTAAATTATACTATTAGATTTAGCTTAATTAGATTTTTCTAATAAGCTATATTTCATATCTATAGAATATATAATATTAAGTTATTTTAGAAATAATATTAGAATAAATTACTTTTTTTATTTTTCTTACTTTTATTACTTTTTTACTTTTTTTATTTTTATTACTTTTTTTACTTTTCTTATTTTTATTAATTTTCTTATTTTTTTATTTTTTTTACTTTTTTTACTTTTCTAAAAAGCTACATAAACCTTAATTTTTCTATTTTCTATAAATTATTTCTAACAGTTCTTTAGTTAATACTCAATAAGTTTGTAGTCAAAAAAAATATAATACTTAATAAAGTTTTAAGTTCTCTACTAGTTCTTTAAATAAATATAATCTTTGCTCTTTTATTAATTTTGTATAATAAACTATTATAATAATATAATATTCTATTTTAATACTATTAAAAGTTTCTTTTCTATATCTTATATTACTTGTATTATATTAAGAAGGCTATATACTTATAATAGTAGTATAGTTTAATGATATTTAGTTTATTTATTTAGTTAATTATTTAATTTTTTTATTATAGATAGTAGTCTTACTAGTACTTAGACTAGAGTTAGTATTTGTAGCAAAGTCTATTTTTTTATTTATAAGTTCTAATAAATATAAAAAAGGTAGCTAAGTTAGCTAGTATATAAGTAAGTAGAATAGAAAGAATTTTAGCTTATAATCTCTTTTTAGAGTAATATAACTTTTAAGAATCTTGAAAAGCAGTAGCTCTAGTATTAATTCTCTTAATTAACTTTTTAAATCTACTGTAGTAAGAATCTATAAATTTATTAAAACTTTATTTTAATATTTTAACATATTCAAATCTTTAAGCTATTTGTTTTGCTATTATTAGATTCAAAAGGTAGTTTTAAATATAGTAGTAATAGTATTCTAATTTGTTTCTAGATTAATATAGTTAGCAACTATTGTAGTTTATTCTTCTATATTATTTTAAAGAAAAGTAGCTAAAATATCTTTCTTTCTTGCTAAATTCTATTTATTTACTCGAGTAGCTCTATTGAAATTATTAAGTCAAATAAGAGAGTCTTAGATTTTATCTCCTTTAAATAGTTCAATTCTTAAGAACATACTTTTTTTAACATTATTAGTAAGATAATTATATATAGTTTGAATAGTAGCAGCTATTAGATTATTAACTAGGTTTATAATAAATAAAAAAAAGTATATTTGAAATAATATATCTAAATTTAACTCAGATAAATCAGAATCTGAATTTAAAAATTCTTATTTTACTATTTTACTATAATTATAAAGAGTATAGAAGGAGTTTAATTCAAATTGATTTGTTAAATTATATACTTTTTAGATTTTAAAAATAATTAAATTAAAATCAATAGAGTTTGTATATCTAATAAAAAGAACTACTTCTAAGAAGTATTTAAAAAGAATCTTATTTTTTTTTTCAACCAATAAGTTGAGGTGAGGTCTTGTCTCTATCTTTATTAGGTAAAATATAGTTAAGAGTTTATACAAAACTACTTAATAATAATTTACTACAAGAATTGAAGCTCAGATAATAATAAAATAACTAAGACTAAAGTAGTGCTAAAGCTAAGCTAATTTTAGAATTATCTGTGATCTAAACCTACTAGAATAGTTAAGACTCATCTAGATTTAGTTGGAGAGAATAGAGTTTGTAGAAAAGCTATATTTTATCTAATGTGATAGCTAAGCTGAAAATTTTTATATAGTGAGTTCAGTTAGTAAAGTTTGATTATATTGGGAAGGAGGACTATAAGAGTTATGTAGTTTATAGAAATTATAGTAGAGTTGTTAGTTATTTCTTTAGTTTGGTTGAGTATTTGAGTATAGTATATAAATATTGTGTTATTGTTTTCAGTTTGCAAATTCTAAACAATAAGGTATCTACAGTTGTTTATAAATTTTTGTATTAAGTTTGAGAAATAATTTAATAGTTAGCTATGAAGCAATTTGGTTTGAGTTAGTATATGATCAGATTGTTTGAATAAGTGTATGTGGTATAAGTCCTTTGAGTGATATATATAAACTAATAGAATTAGAAAAGTCTGTAGGTAGTTGGAGTGAAAGGTGATGAATAATAGAGTTTTGTAATATATTGAGTTGTAATTAAGTGATTTCTAAGTTTGTGGTATTAAGAATTTTAATTACTGATTGTAAAATAATTTCTTGTAAAGTATTGTTATTGTGATTTGATCTAATAAAGTTCTGAATCTGTTTGATTACTTTGAAGCATTTGTTATTAGGTATAATATTTGGATAATATTTTTGTAATTGTGATAGTGTAGGTAATTTGTTATGTAAAAGCTTAATATGAAAAGTTTTAAGTTTACTAAGTTTGAAGTTAGTAAATTTGTGTGATCGTTTGTTGTTGTTGTTAAGGTA
>CAJVPM010001793.1:0-11168 GCA_910592325.1 Scutellospora calospora | reverse complement strand
ATCGGTTAGGGAGTTGGTGAAGGGATACCTTGAGATAGGGTCTAGGCTCTGAACCATAAAGTTTGTGAACTAATATCAGCTCAGATGTCTTCCTGGAGAAGTAGTACAGGGTTAGGTGAACTTTGGTAAAAAAGGATAGAATACGAATAAGTATCATAGGGCCAGAGAGTTTAAATAGGTAATCTTAAAATAGATTTCAGGTATGGCAGCTAGTGTAGAACCTTCAGGTAGACTACTTAAATTAGACAATCTAAAGTTGTACATGTAGCTAGTTGTACTCTCACAATATGTAACATTTACTCACTATTAATACTAATAAAAGTTTCAGCTGATGGTATTTGTATAAAGTAAAAAAAAAAAAAAAGTTCTAAAGTAAACTGATTGTAAAGAAATTTGTTTGCACAAATATCTAATACAAAGTTTCTACTCAGTGGATCTCTGATCTCTAAATCTTTGTCATATTCTACTTGAATATTTAAATTTGCAGATAATGCTTTTAATACCAAGAGAACAGGTACATAATTCTATTTATTTAAGCTTAGAAAGTTATATGAACAAGTATTAACTAGCTGAGATATAACTTACTCTAGTTTTGAATATTTAGTTTTAACTATAAGTGATATATTTAATGGTAATGTAGTAACTATATAAATAATTGATGTTAATAGAATATTGATCTGTGAAGACTACTTTGTATTGTAGTATTTCATGTTGTTGTTGAATGTAAAAATTTGCATAAAGAAAGTATTTGATTTGTATTAATATTCTTTTTTGTAATAATTGAAATCTCAACTCTGTTTTATAGAAAGTTTTCTTTTATTAATAGTTCCCAGTGTAGTTTTGGGATTATTTTAAATATACAAAGAGGTTTGAATTATAGTATCTGTTGTAGAGTTCTCTTATTGTTTCTGTTTTTAGTCATTCTTAGTATATTTTGTATATCTAACAGATTGGTATGTATTTAAGTTTGCTATCTACTTGTAACTTAAATACTTTAGTTTGATTTAATAATATTGTAAAGTAGCATTCTTTTCTTTTGAGATTATGGTCTTTTAGTTTACAACCTTTATAAGCTGTTACACTATTGTTTTGTTGTAATATGTAATGTTGGATTAGAGGCTAATTAGTTTTAGAATTGATATGATCTATAGTTAAATTATTTGTAATAATCTATTTGGCTTTAAATAGCTCTACTTCATAGAGTGTAAATAAATTAGAGGTTATGTAGTCTATTGAAGGATTTGCTAACTCAGTAATTAGATTACTAATTCTTGAGAACTATTTGGGAGCTAGACCTCATAGAATTTTTTATATATTGTGATGAAAGCTTATCTATTCAAGTAGATTTAGATTATCTGAACTTAAAAACTGCTCAATACAAGATATATTATATATGTTCAGTTGTTCTTTAAGTTTGCATACATCCAAGGTTCCTGCAAATATATAATCAATTAATATACCTAAAAGATTAATTAGAAGAGGCTAATTGTTAAGTTCATAATTAATTTGTAGGTTGAGTTCATGAAGTGTGACTATAGCTTGTTCAGTATGTGTTCTGTGCTATTGCTTTAGAAGTAGTAGTAGATATATAAATATAGAGTTGTTCATATAGGCAGTATCTTGGAGTTGCTATAGGCAATATTTTAGAAATAAAGAATCGAAGTCTATTTAGCTTAGTGCTTTTATTAGATTAGCTACTAGATATATAGTTTGAGTTTGTTAAAGATCTTTTAGAGTATATATATTAGAGTTGAAGAAGAAAGAGTTTGGCATTAAACAAGAGATTTTGGTCTTATATCTTACAATACTTGTATATTGCTTTATGATATATATGAGTTGAGTTGGAGTAAGATAAGCACTATTTAGCCCAGTATTGTATACAGGACATGTCCCACTAATTTTATAGGGACATAAATGTCTGGGACAATGTCCCATGTCCTATGTCCCATGTCTCAAATAATGTTCCAATATAGTATTGGTTACAGGATACTGTTTTTTTGTCCCAGACAATGTCTGAGACATTATTGTCCAAGACAATGTTTGAGACAATGTCCCATATCCTATGTCACATTAGAGTATTCGATATACAATGTAAATCAAAACTACGTAGAAAAGCTAATATTAATTATGAAATTTTTTAAGTGATAATCAATTGATCATACCGATATGCTTTTATACATATAAACTTGGTCACACTTTTTTAGATACACAGGTTGCATCTTTCTTTTTTTACCAGCACTTTTAATATGAATTGTTTATTAATTGTTGTGAATTATAATAAAACTAGATTAAAATGAAATAAAGGCTTCTATTTAACTCTCTAAAACCTACTTAAACTTGTTTATAATAAACACTATCCTAAAACTAACCTCTAACCCTAACCACTAACCCTAAAAAATGCACCTCAAAAATTTTTATTTTTCAGTGGCTTGTTTATTTTTTATATTGTATAATATTTTATTTTGATTCACTTTTATTTTAATCTGTTATATTAATTACAGTAAAGCTATAAAAGCTTTTTTTACATTACCTATATGATGTTTTTTTTTTTTGAACTATCTTAATTTGGTTGGCGAGACAAACATTTAAATTTATTTTAAAGTTTTTGTCGAATAGAAAATAAATTTTATTCTATAGTTGATTTTTTCAAAGTTTTACTTTGGAATTATGTGCTGTTAAGACTTTATATCTTATTAAATCAAAGAAAAATAGGTATTTATATATCAAATAAATGCTGATTTTATTTAATAAATGCACAGCTTAGAAAAAAAACAAAAATGACTTAATGAAAGTGTTTCTACTATGAAAAAGCATTAATGATGATACCATACATATTTTTGATTTATATAGATTGTTACGTTACATTTTATTTATTTTAAAACCAGATTTTTCAAGTAAAAAGTTAATTAAATTTATAGATCTTCTATGATCTTCTATCCTTGTTACATACACAATAGCACTATTATCTTTTTTACTAAATAATTACATTATAAAAACAAACATTAAAATTAATACGAGTAATTTTAAAATGCATTGTAAATCATATATCGATGCTTTAAGAGAAGAGGAAAGAAAAAAGTTTATTTTCCAAATAAAAAAGACTGTATTATTCAACACTTAAAAAAATGCAACCATTTTTTTACAAATACTATAGCTGAACAAAGAACTGAAATTTTTGATCTACTTTTAGATCATAATACTACAGTTTCAAATAAAAGATTATGTATATTTTTAATATTTATAATTTTAATTTTTTTTTTTTTTTTATATAATTGTTTATTAACAAATATTATTTAGATTCAACAAGTTATTTGTTAATTATATCATAATTATCAAGCTCATCTCAGCTAAAGTATCGTAAAACCTTAATTCAATCGACTGAATATAGACTAACAGATAATTTTATTGTTCAACTATTATTAAAAGAAGATTATAATCAGTTTTATTAACATTTACTTCATATGACTATTTTTTGTGGTTAGTCATTATCATGGGTTACTAATCCAGAAGCAATAGAATGTTTAAGTTTTTAAATCCTTTTCTTAAACTTTCTGATCATTGTAATCTTGGTAATCAAGTTTTAAACAAAGCCATAGATAGTATTGAAAAATCAATAGAGATTATGCTAAAAGAAGATCTAGTAGGAGTTACTTTAATATTTGATGGTTAGACGAATGTAAAAAATGAACATCTTTTAGGAACAATTTTATTAAATTCTAATGGAAAACCACACGTTTGAAAAGTTTTTGATATAAGCTCAGAACGAGAAAATCATGCTGAAGTTATAAAGAAAACAGAACTTATGATGCATGAATTAAGAGAAAATAATATTATACTATGTGCAGTTGTTACAGACAGCACTGGAGCTTATGCAGCAGCTAGATACTTATTTATTTATTATTAAAAAATAAACTTTATTTGCTAATATATTATTTAAATAGATATAAATTGAGAATTTCTTACAAATCAGTAGTTTTTTTACCATGCTTCGCTCATCAATTAAATCTTTGTGTTGGTGAAATTTTTAAAGAATCTACTCAATTTAAAACAACTATTGACCATGCAATCAAATTAACTAACTATTTTCAAAATGCAAATAATTAATTTTTTATTGGACAACTACGAGATATACAATATAATATATATAAAAAAATTTATTCAGTAGCTGCACTAGGAGAAACAAGATGGAATAGTTTTTTTTATATATGTACAAGTCTTATAAGAACTCAAAAAGCATTAGAGGTTAGTAAATTTATAAATTTATAAATTTAAATTAATTACTTATTATAAGCTTATATTTTTAGATTTTGGCAATTAAGTTTAAACTACCATTTACTGAAATTTAACGACGTACAGGAGATAATTTTATCCAATATGAAATTTATGAAATTATTAGTTTAGATATATTTTGGAACAATATAAGACAAATCATCAAAATTTTAACACTATACTGTACTTTACTCAATAATCTTCAATATAACAAAGTTTGTTTATTTCAGGTTGTATATAGTATAGGATATTTAGTACAATTTTGGTCTAATTATTATGATACTTCTCTTGCATTATGATTAATCAAAAGATTAGAACATTGATAGAATGAGTAGGAGCAACCACTCTTATTACTTTCTTTAATTTTACATTCTGAATACTATATAAAACAATTTCAACACATAGTATCTAATGTTAGCTATACTATATTTGAGAAATGGCTTATATATTATTACTGTGTATGGTTTAAAAAAGAATCTAAATGTATTCTTTAAGAATTTGATAATTACTGATTAGAAAAATATCCTTTTGATTATAACACATTTTAGTAATTTAAAGATGATATATTATCATACTGAAGTTACACTGCAGATTCAACAAATGAATTAGAAATTGTAGCTTGTAGAATTTTTAGTATTTGTACAAATACAGCATCTGTTAAAAGACTCTGGAGTTGTATAGGATTTATATAAAATAATCGAAGAAGTTGATTAAAGGTTTGAACTATTTAATTTATAAATATTTATAATTTTTACTATATACTATATTTATCTTTTTTTATAATTAGACACCAAAAGTACTCAATATGAGTAAACTAAGAGCTGATATTACATACAAACATCGTCAACAACAAAATCTCAAGTTTCATACAAATTTGGAAGCTAATATGATACTAGATGTAGATAAAACAAGTTCTAACACTAATAATGAAGAAAATAATAGTGAAATAATAAATAAAAATGATTATGAAATGACAATTGAAAATAATAATCATAATGATAACGATGAAAATAATGAAGAGTATAATGAATTAGAAAAAGAAGAAATCTATGAAAAAAATAAAGAATTACTTATTTCTGAAGAGGATTTTGGAGAATATCTTCAAGGATGAGCTGAGTTATTAGAAGAAGAGCAAGACAATGAAGATCAAGTAAATATTGAAGATTTAGATGATATAGTTCATCCCACTTTAGATAAAGATACTAAATAGCAACTAGAAAACCTGTTTGTTACATTAGAGCTACTATTACAGTATTAGCTTAATTGGTAAGTGTTAAAATAATATTAATTAAAATTAGTAACAGTAATTAATTAGAAATAACTTCTAATGTATTTATTTACAAAGTAGCATTATTTTCTATAAAAATATCGTAATTCAGTATTTTTTTTTTTAACTTTTAGTCTGTTTATAAATATCTTCGCAGATATAAATTTACAAAAAAAATCTAATTTGTTTTAAGAATAGGCATTAATATATCAAAATAAGGTTTTATATATCATTAGCAAATAAATATAGATTGGACGAGCTTGTTTTTTTTCTGATTTGGTATATAAGTTCTTGCATTTTAGTTATATATACGTATGACAATGCTTTATTTTATTTATTAGTATGTTTGCTATATGATGACATATTTATAATAATATTTGATACTGAATAATTCTTTATCCTTTATTAAAAGTTAATTTACATATACTATTTATTTCCTACGCAGACAAAAATAAGCAATCGTCTGGGCTATTCCCTTAAAGTAGAAGACAAATATGTTATTCTTCGCTTAATATAATATCATTATAGGTTTTCAATTAGAATAATTTTCTTTTCACAGTACTAAGAGAATTGTAAAATCTTTTTAATAATTTACATGTAGTTATTAATTAAAAAAAAATTTTAATAAACCTTTACCCTTATTAATATGACATTGCTGTGCTAACCAAGAAAATTATAAAAGGCTTTTAATATCTTCATTATACTTTATTATATGTCAGAGAATTTTAAAGCCTTTGTTTAAACAATACTATTGCGACTAGAAAATAATAAGATTTACTAGTGCTAGATGAATAACAAGCATCACCAGAGAAAAAACAGGCATTACTGTAAAACTGGTTTTTTTAGTAATTATTGTATTGTCACATTATTACACTACATATATCATCTAACTTTAAATGAATTGGTAGTCATAAAAATGAATTGTCTAAGGATATGACATAAACTATATCTTTTATTCTACCTACAGTAAAAATAATCTGGAGAATGTGAAAATTAATAATCCAGAAGTCAGCAACGGGGTTCACTTTTGTTAGGTAATTCAGATAATTTGTATCTTTGCTAATAAGTATTAGTATTAAGCTTTTTTTTAAAAAAAAAACTTGTAAACAACAATACTTACTGTTAGTTTTTTTAATATTTTTTTTGAATATAGCTAAATCGAATAAGTTTTTAAAAGCTACAACATATAGATATAGAGTATGTAGAGTATATAGAGCATGCAAAGGATATGTACAATTATATATAGTTAATGTTCAGTTTTTTATACTGTTTATATTCTTCATGTGTGTGTATTACCTTATTGATAGTTAATAGTTTTTTTAAGTATAGTTAGTAAGTGATTTTGTTAATAAAGATTATTTATATATATTTAAGAAATTATTAGTTTAAAGATATTGTTTTTTTTTTTTTATTAAGCTTAATCAGATACACATTTGACAATAGCTGTCGAATTTACAGTTTAAATCTTTTTGTTTAATAATTTCTAAATTCTTTTTTATTTCGAACTCTTTTTATTAGCTAATTAGAGTTTGAACGTCATCAAATAATCTACAAACATTAGCTAATAAGAATAAAAGCCTGCTATGCTATTCTGAGACATATGTCTTAGACCTAGAAATCTAGGAACAATTGTCCTGAACTGTCCCAGACATTATGTCTCTATCCCATGTCCTATCCCATGTACAATACTACCACACAATAGTACAAAGAAATTAAAAAACTACTCACAAACAACATACTAATAAACAACTCTCAACAAACAGATAACCTCATATATCTAAACCCTTTTACAGTTACAGACACTACTAACACAACCTACAAATGGATCCTAACATACATCAACTCCCAAATAATAATAGGGAAAATTACCAGCAAAAATAACAACTTAATCAAAATATCTTACTGGAACCTATTTAATAATGACAACAACCTACTAACACAATGCCAATACTGTATTAACACTACTAATACTTACTACAACAAATGTAGTATTACAATCTCAAAGAGCATGCCATACCAATTCAGGTTACCAAACAAAACTACATGAGAACAGACATCACAGACCTACTTACTTATCATCCACTTTTCAACACTAATACCACCAATAATCTTACTATACAACTAAATACTTCTACATTAAATATCACTACTGACCTTTTTCTACCTAGAATAGCAACTCAATAATTAAAAATAATACAAGCTACTAACTCAAAAAAGCATAGTATAACTAGCTTATCTTAGCATCCAAATACAGAATACTAATACAATAGAACAAACTGCAAACTTCATATAGCATATCCCACTCACAAATACAACTTTTTATACACAACTCACAACATAGCCTTCCATAAACTACGCAATCTGTGCTGGAATCCTCTTAATTATTTCAATCACATCACCTACTACTAACATTACTATCTATCTCAAAAACCTAACATTTATTACTACCTTTAACTCACTCTACCAGCAATTTGAACACAAACCCCAATACAAACTAAAGATACATATGTAGCCTCTCTGGCAACAATTATTTATTACTATTAACTATCTACAACTCAATATTAACTTAAAAACTTTAACACAAGATACTATAGCTAACTCTATATCTTTCAAATCTAACTTTAGCTCTACCTTCTTGCCAATAACAATATAATATACACGAAATTTAAATTCTTTTCACCTTTACTAGCAACATCATGTAATAGAGTATAGCTTTTGACACTTTATACATTATCTAAATAATGCTACATATATAGCACAATGGTACTCCTCAAACAGAGTACAGCTTTGGACAAACACTAAAACTACTATAGACTAGAAAGCTACATATACCTTTATCAACTACAACTGCATTCCAACTATAAGATTTACTCATCCTATTTACTCATATATAAAAGCCTTCAAGCTTAAATTCTTTCTTAACAAACTTCCAGTACAACAAAACTTATATATCTGCAACCTATCTGAATATATCTCAGATCTATATACAAGATGCTAAACAAATACTGAAGATAACTTATACTAGCTTATCTGTTCAACAAACACATACTTATTACGTACTATAATCACAACTAACTGTACAAAATTTATATCAAAATACTCTAATAACCTTATATCTAATACAATAGCTACCCAAAACATAATTGATATATTATATAATATTAACTCTAATATACCCAATCTAAATATCCTACAAAGCCTAATTCCAACAACACTATCAAACTTTCTAAAATCTACAACAGATAATACAAAAAAAGATCCTGCTACAACATTACTACATAAAATTACTAAATCTATCTATAACAACCTCTGAACTTCCAGATGCATGAATCTACAATGAACTTTCCCAACTATACCCACAAATACCAATACAAGAAACAACATAATTAATTCCTCTCTAGCTACAACAACTAACAACAACTCACAGAAATCTACTCCAAACACTATAACTCCAATACTACTTGCAAATAAAAAACTCACTACATGATCAAACCTTTTCTTTTATAACAATATCTCTTCTAACCACATAGCAAATTTAGTAATCTAGAGAAAGTCCTGTATGCCCACTCTAGTAGAGTATAGGCTGTAGGGTAAACTAGCCCTAGCTCAAGTTAAAGTAATAGAGTAAATGTAATACATGTAAAAATGCTATATATATTTTGAACTATTCAATAAAAACTAAAGCTAGGCCTACTCTTTAACAAAAAAAAAAAAAATATATATATATATATTTTGTTTTAATTTTAGGTATTTGATCTAAAAATGAGTCAGAAGTATGATATTTAGGACCAGCTAGCCAAATAAGAGTTAGTAAAAATTATTAAAAAATAAAAGTTATTATGAATAAAAATTTCTCTTACATTTTTTATTTTTTTTTTACTAATAAGAATATAAGTTCTATTTATATAAAATTAGTAAAATATATACTCTTTAATAAATATTATTTTAGGATTTGTTTTTGTTATATGTTCTGTTAATATTATTGTCTGAAGTTCTTCAATATATTCAATTTGTAACTTATATATGTAATTATTATTGTTATTTACAGAACTTTTATATAATTTCCATTTATCTATTATAGTAAGATATTTTTCAAACTTCTCTATTTTAAAATCATTACTAAATTTTATATAATTTATTATTTGTTGTGATTCTTGATTTTTTTTATAGAATTTATTAATTTTAACATAGTTTCTAAAACTAATCATATTGTTTTCAAATAATATATAATTTAGAAATTTCAGATGAAGAATAAAATCAAAATTATTTATAATAAAAAATAAATATAAATATGACTTTAAATAAAAAAATAATTAAATTTTAAAGATGAAAAAAATATATCCTATAACAAGATATTATATACAACAAAATAAAAATCAATATTTGATAATGAAATTTTAGAATTAAAAAATAAAATTTCAAAAGAAAAGTTTACTGAAGAAATAATCAAACTAATTAATGAAAGAAATTTTAATAAAAAATGTAATTTTATAAAATTTATGATTTTGATTTTTTGATATCATTTAGTATAGTGATAAGACCTGTTGAGTTTTTAGTTATTAATAATAAAACACTAATAATTTGTTAATAATAGTTATTAACAATTAATAATTTTAGTAATTGTTAAAAACTATCATATTGTAAAATTATACTTTAGAATTGTTACATCCCTTTTATTATATTATTTATTATCTAATATAATAAATAATATAATAAAAGAAATGCAACAATTACTAATCATTTAAATGCAAATATAAGAATATTAATGTTAATGATGTAATTATTCATTATTATACTATAAAGCTAATTGCAAAATATGTACATATTAATTTTTCATTTGGCTATGCAATACATTATTAAGTAGTTTTTAATTAATAACTTAACCAATTAATTATTAATTATTAATAATTATTAATATTAATACTATAATTAAAGAGGTTCTATCACTAGTTTATGTAGTATATTTTATATAATTATACATTATACTTCATGCATATAATTTATAAGCAATAACTTTAACATAAAAAAAAAATCAAATATCTGATCAAGAACTTGAATTATTTTGAGCTACATTACTGCATTATGCAAGGCATGCGCATTATTTTAAAATATCAGGTTTAAGAATTCAACCTGTATGTTGAGATAATGCAGAAGTAAGTATACTCAGATCTCAACTATAATATCGATATGCATAATATTTGAAAGTACAATGTTCTAGTTCTACATATACAAAATTTTACAAGGAAGATTTTTCATAGTTAAAATTTACTGCGTTTTTTTTTAAGTATGATTTTCATGTTACACCTAATCTTCATAGGTAGCTAATAATATATTTGGGTGCCGTCAAAAGAAAACCTGGCATCGGGCTTTCAAATATATTTTGTGTACAGATCGTATCCTGTGAACCATCTATGATAAATCTATCATCGGACATTTAATTATATCTTGTGCCGGACATACCCCTGAAAAATCCGATCAGAAATTTAAATACAATATGCTAAATTTACCGTGACACAGTTTGTAATAATACAATAATTACTGTAAGATTTTTCAGGGGGTATGTCCGGCACAAGATATAATTAAATGTCCGATGATAGATTTATTATAGATGGAACACAGGATACGATCTGTA
>CAJVPM010001792.1:0-11169 GCA_910592325.1 Scutellospora calospora | reverse complement strand
TAAGGCCTATTTCATATTTACAATACTTCTCCATATTTTGATATTCATTTTTTTTAAGACACAAAATCTTTGGCTAACATACTAAGAGTAAGAAAATTAAAAAGCAAAAAAAAAACTTCATTACTTAATATTTACTAATTTAACAATCCATACCTTTATCTATTACCAAAAAATAAGTTCTTTATTTGAGTTCTTTTTGCTTATTTAACAATTACAGAATTTTAACATAAGATTAAAATATCTCAGCTAGTGTTTTAGATTTATATAGAATGCCATTAATATTCATGGAAGTCAGAGAAGTATTTCTACAAAGCCTTTCTATAAACATTATTTCATTAAAAATAGTTCTATAAATATTTAAATATTTAAGATTCTTACTTGTTCGTAAAAATATTGCAATAAAAGAACATCCAACAGCACTTATAATTAATTCATCTAGTCCAAATGTATTAATAAACCATTTTCTTACTCCAGTATCTAAATAATAGTCAATAAAAGTAATATAACTTGTATAATCAAATAATAATTTTGGATTATTTAGAATAATTCGGTAACTTATTCATTTTAATAAAAAAATGATTGGTATCTAAATAAAGTAAAATGTGTAACGGTAACGTACATTTTTATTTGGGATAATTTCAATTGACGAATAGCTTGAAATTTATGTAATAACGATAAGATTTTCATTAATGATATTTCTATACTCAAATACAAAGGTTTAAAGTGCAAGAAATAAAAAAATTAACGAATGACAAATTATTCGAAACTTAATAAACAAAAAGTTAAAATTATAAAGTTTTAAGGTCTTAGAGCTTTCTCTGCGCTATTTTTATTATATCGGTGCAGATAAATTTGACATATACAAGTCACTCTCGTTATAGTGAACTCTCAATCTCGATATAGTGAAGTTAAATTCAAAACTAGTCTATATAAAATTATCTCGATAAAGTGAATTTATTAATAAAGCTCTCGATATATTAAAATTTTTTATTACTGGAACGGATCACTTCACTATAATGAGAGTGGCTTGTATTATATTTCAATCAAAGTGACGTATATCATAAATTAGATAAAATTTAATTATATCATAGTAAGTTACATTAAAATTGTAATGTTTTACTAATAAACTTATAAATAAATTTATTTTTAGAAACACATCGTAGAAATCATCCTAGTCAAGCCACACCATTGATTTAAAAGAAGCTCTGTGATTCCAGAGGAGGACAAAAGTAGAGAAAGTGTAGAATTTGCCTTTGCAATAGGCGTGTTTATATTCAACTCCATTATTAGTTGTATATCATTGTTGGAAAATTTACAAGCTGTTCCATTATATCTCATAGATATTGCAATTAATGAAATTTTTTCATCAAAACTTTTGCATTTCTTGGTTTCATCTCTCGTGGAAATTTTTGATTCTAATAGCAATCATAATTGGTTTAGTTAATAGTAATAATTTAAATATATTTAATAAAAATCATTTAGATAAAAGTAAAAAAAAGTCAAGTAGCTATTAAAACTTGTTAATTTAACTGTCTATACTAATACTCACGTTCTAGTATAAGTTTACATAATATTAAAATGGTTTATATAAAGTATAGATAAATATTAATTCAAATAAAATAATTAAATACCTTTATCATTACGTTTATTAAGATCAGAAGCCTCTGAAATATAATAAGTACATAAGAAAATTATGCAAATGAGACCTAATACTGAAGCTCGCATAAGTTTTATATTTAAAATCATTGACTTGTAATTTTTTATTTATAATTTAGATTTTTATTTTATTTTATTAATTAAGAAAAAAAAAACGCAATGCTTAGTTTAATATGGTGAATTGTGGCGTTTTACAGATCTGCCGGCATTATTAAATTTTAAAAAACTAACTGGTGCAAAATCCGGTTTTACTATCGGGTCGGGTGAGAGTCAGAAAATAGTGTAAAGCTGGAAAAGGACTGCGACTCGGTCGCTCGACAATACAAAATCTTGCGTAACTAATCCTTCGAAAGAGGTTAGGTCACGTGAGCAAGAAATTGGCGAATAACAATCTTATAATTTGAGTTTATAGAAGATATTAGCAAGCAATGTTAATGTAATAATGAGAAGCAATAATTTAATAAATTTATTGGGACTTTGTTTTTATAGTGAAGCAAGACGGGAGTTCTTTTTTTTTCGTAGGGCCATCATGGCCTTTATTTATAATTTGATTTTTTAGCGATACATATTATATTTATTAAACATATCCCTACATCCCATATATTACGCATATGTTGCATTCGTTATATGTGTCGCTTGCGTCGCATGCTACAGATGCGACTTGCCCACCATTCGTGTTCCAGAAGGAACGTGACTATTTAATCACGTTAATTATCACGATTTTCCTTTCTTAATTCCTTCTTCACAATAGGATGCCCGATGTTTAGTTAGTGCCACGGGGTAAAAGTGACATTTCCGAAATCAGTGTGTAAATCACCAAACTGGGACGACGATCGTGATTAGCGAGAAGGAGAAATACGCGTACGATCTACGATATTACTGCTAGAAGGTTCTAACAATAATAATGCAAACGTAAGATAGTGAAGGTTCAGAAAGGAATAAGAAACCTGAATGTTTAACGAAGGAAATGTAAGGATTAGCGTGATTAACGAAGGAGTTTTAAGATTTAGAAAGAGTAGTAGTTGCGTAATCCCAAAGCCCCTTATGTCGTTCAATGATTTAGAAGTTATAAAAGAACTGTAGTTTCACCCTTGTAAGAAAAAAAGTTCCTTGGTAACAATAATAAATTAATAAAATAATAATAACAATTACTTAATTCCTGCCCTGCATAACGATCCAATTAAACTTTGTATAAATTCCTTAAATTCTTAAATATAATATGAAAGGGTGAAACCCGCGACGGAGGTAGTTATGTTGTTGATGCAGATCTTACTTAGTTAGGGTTAATGATAGTTTAATTACTATTTTAGATAGTGATCTGCATCAATAACGTAACCACTTTCGCGGGTTTCTATCGCGGGTTTCACCCTGTCGTAATATAATTATATGCTAAATCACCATTGTCACGCCTCTGGAGAGTTGTCTTACCATATTATTTAAAGTTTTCTCTTTGTTTATAAATAAAACGTACAATTCACCCTGTAACATTAGGATAGTGAACTGTAAGGGTAACAGGTATTAGGAAACGTAAAGAAGGAGCAATTTATAAGTACAGTTATACTCAGAAATTGTATAGAACTCCCAATATGTTATTCGATATCCAATACTAATCACATGATGTCATACTAATTGACTATGAAGAATAGTCCATGCTACTACACGAAGACTGATATATAACGCGAATACCAAGAATATTAGCCTAGAGTTATCAACGTCTTTTTAGTATTGTCAGAGGCAAAATCAGTATAATACAGAAAGAAGAAACTCGTGCCTTGAAACGATACACAAAGCCCAAGAACCGATCAAAAGACTCACATGAAAATTGGACCCAAAATCGCATGTAAAGATCCCGCAGGACCACTGATCAGCAATTGCGCGGTATAACCCGAAAAGGCATTGTTGGATAATTAACCCAATTGTCGAGATGCGGCTTAGAAATAATAATAGGTTAAACTAACCATATCGGGATAAGTTCGTGGTCGTGTCATAACACCATGAAAGGTTTTAGAGGTTAATTATTAGGAATAACGAAGTGAAACTTTGTTAGAATTCTTTTTCATTCTTTTTCCTTCTTTTTTGTATGTCTATAAAATGTATAAAAGAGATGGGTTTTTGGGAAATAAAAAGATGAGATAATTAATCAATGTATTAATAAGGGTAGCTGCGCGGCATGCTTCACCGCACCAGGACCAGTATGATCGTCATATACCACGAGTATAATTCAAATTATCATAGTTTGTTAAAGTTCTTTTGGTAAAAAGTTTAGTAATAAATTATAGTATTTAATTTGTACAATCTAAGGTCTTAATTAGGAAGTAACTATATAACTGGTCATAATAGTAAGAGCTTACGAAAAATTTATAACTAAAGTTTTGTAAAATCGATCTTAAGAAGCATTATCATAATAGATTGTTTTTTAATCTATCATGTCGCAGCTGAAGCTGGAAACGGTGTTGGGATCTGAATGGGTCCCCGGTTTAAAAACCACGATTCACCTTGTAATTTTTATTTAATTATATTAGATATTTCCGTTTTTAGTTTATTGGGGCTTGTGGGAAAAAGGGAGTGTGGCTTGCTGCCGGTGTTACACTTGTAACACCTTTTCGTGAAATTCTTTTTAATTTTATTATTTATTATCATTTTTTTTATTATTATTTTATTTCAAATTTTATTATTAACATTATTATTATTATCATATGATTTACGTAGTACTCACCTTCTCCACTTCATTATTATCCTTATATAGTTAACTGATTAGATTGTAGCGACTCAGAATAACTTTAACGATTATCAAAGTAACAATTAACGTTTAGATGACCTAACTAAAAATAGAAAGAACTCTTATCAAAATAGTGAATTTTATGTTAATCGCCCATACCATATTAGTTTAGTCATACTTATCGAATTAGTTCTTAATTCGGGTTATAATTACTGAACGTGTTGTTGTTACTTCGGTACAACGATTATGCAGTAGAGATTACGCGTTCGGTATCTAAGTTTAATATGGCATGATAAAAGTTATATTGTCTGTTGAAATGCTTGTAGTAGTAAAAAAGAGTGAGAAAGGGAAATCATTCAAATGTTCAATGAAGTATTGGTGGGCGTTCATGTTTCAGTAGAAGGAGTGAAATCTAGAAAAGGAAAGTTATTCGAAAGTGTTAGTGTTAGTATGATTCTTGAATGTATTTAAACATCGCGTTTTTACCTCAATAAAGTTTTCTTCAGAATTCATTTTCTACAAAATAAATAATAATAAAGTTAGTAGGCATTTCAAAGCCGAAGGCAACTTTACTATTACTGAATTCTCAAAATTCTTAAACTTATCCAATTAACCTTTGCCCTACATAATTTATCCCTTTACAAGGATCCCTACTAATTAAAATAATAATAGTTTGCCTTTATATAATTAATATTTATCTCTTATCCTTATTCATTATAAAATTACTTACTTATTTTATCAATCAGATTATATACCTATTTCCACTTTATTCCCATCTAAATTATAATTCAAGTTTACTGTCCTGACTAAACTTGGCTCTGATTACCAATTCGCTCTCCCATTAGACCATAACACCAGATTAGGAATTAGGCTTGAAATCGAAACGTATATGTTGTGGGCTATGAGATACGACGGTCAAAATGTATACGTGATGGTTTGGCTGAAGGAAATCGGAACGTATACGCAATATCATACTCTTTAGATAGTAAAACATATACATGACAATAGTAAAACGTATACGTTATAGGACACTGGGAATAAAAGAGAATATCGAGATTAGTTATTATAGAAAAAGAATTGTATAAATATAGGTCTTTTTGACTTTTCCAAAGATCAGTTATCAATGGTAATAAACAAAATCTTATTAAATAAACCATATTATTTCGCATTTAACCATCTTTAACTTTCCAAATCTTAAATTACCTTAAGTCTGCTAAATAAATAATTGATTCCTCGCTATGTTTCTTTTTATTATTATTTGATTAACGAATAGCGTATATGCTGAGTCTCTTATTTAACATAAAGGAAGTAAGCATTAAGGCTGAATAGACCTTTCCCTGAGTAACTAAGAGCCATATACTGGATAATTTATATAAGCTATACAACCTAAAGCAAAAATTACTAATATTAAGGAACAAACTTATGATAACAATAATGCTAAACTTACTTATTTAGAGAATAATAAGGAATGAATTCTTAAATTCAAAGGTAAAGTTAATAGAAAACTTGCTTAGATATTATTAGATAGCAGAGCATCTTGAATTTTATTAATGAAAAATTCATTAAACAACATAAGTTAACAATTCAAGAAACTAAACCATTCTCTATTAAACTTACTAATAAATCTAAAAAGAAAATTAATTATGCAGTTAATATAAACAAATTACAAATTAGAAAATATACTACATCTAGAATTATAACTTAAGCTCTTAACTTATAATAATATAATATTATCCTAGGCAAATTATAGTTATTCTATGTTAACTCAACTATTAATTAGAAGAATAATTCTAGACTTTTCATAATAGATCTTTTACTACTCATATTAAAGCTAATTCTGAACTCTAACAACTTTATACTGCCTGTATATCTATTTTTGTATCTTATCATCAACTTGCTAAAGCACCAAATACTGATGAACTCTTTGCAATTTATAATCTTATAATATTAGATAATAAAATTATACCTATACTTCAGGAAGCTAAATCTTTGATTAAAGAATTTCAAATCATATTTTCTTATATCTTATCTAATAACTTATTATCAAAAAGAATAGTTGATCACTTTATTAAACTTATTCCTAGATCTGAACTATCTTCTTAACTAACTTATCATTTATTATACTTAAAAATAAATAAGCTTAAAAAGCAACTATCTAAGTTATTGCAAAAAGGTTTTATTTAATCTTTAATATTTTCTTTTGATACATCTGTTTTATTTGTATATAAAAGAAAAACATATTAAGCTTATATATTGATTATAGAATACTTAACAAAATTATATCAAAAATAGATATTCTTTACTAAGAATTAAAGAATTAATAGATAGGCTTATAGGTTCTAAATAATTTATTAAATTAATTTATACTCTGAATATTACCAAATTTATATTAAGAATAAGGATATTCCTAAAACAGCTTTTAGGATATATTATAGATATTATAAATTTTGTATTCTACTATTTGGTCTAACAAATATATCTACAACTTTTATAACTTTAATAAATAATATTTTTTAATCTTACTTAAATAAATTTGTTATTGTCTGCTTAGATGATATTTTAATTTATAGTAAAACAAAGAAGAAATATTAAAATATATTTATATTATTTTAGAAACTTTAAGGAAATACCAACTATATACCAAACTATTAAAATATGAATTTATTAAACAATATATTAATATACTAGATATTTTATTTCTAAACAAAGAATTAGTGATAATTTAAAGAAAATTAATACTATTCACAATTAGCCTATATATACTAATATATCTGAACTAAAGTCTTTTTTGGTCTTACTAGCTATTAAAAAAAATTTGTTAAAAGATTTTCTGCTATTGCTTCATCTCTTATAGCTTTACTCTATAAGAATCAATCATATAAATGAGAAAAATTAGAGGAAAAATCTTTTAATAAGCTTAGAAATTTTCTAACTACTATACTTATTTTATTATTATCTAACTCTATTAAACAATTTATAGTCACTACTGATACTTCTGAATTTGTAATTAGAGCTATATTATCTTAGGATTAAGAAAAAGAATAACAACTTGTAATATATGAATTTAGAAAATTAACTTCTGCTAAACAAAACTATTCTATTTATGAAAAAGAATTACTTGCTATTATATATATAATTAAACTTTGAAGACTATACTTAGAAGAATAATATTTTATTGTAATTACTATTATGCATCTTTGAAGTATATTAAAAACAATATAACATATTATATTAACAAGCTTACTAGCTTGAAACCTTACAAGCAAATAATTTTGAAGTATATTATAAATCAGACAAAACAAATATTATAGCTAATGTATTATTATAACAACCTTATCTGCAAATATTACAATATTTTCTACTTAATTAGATAATAATCTAAAAAAAAAATATCAAAAAGATTCTTATTTTTCTAAAGTTTAAAAATCTTTAACTAATCCTACTATTATACCTAAAAAGTAACTCATATAATTTTATAATTTTGAATTAAAAAATAATAAAATTTACTTTAAAAGAATAACTAGACTAGCTATTCTTAATAACAAGAAAATTAGAAAACAAATCTTAATAAAATATTATGATATTGATATCTCTAGACATATTAGTATTAATAAAACCTATAAAAATATCTCTCAAAACTTCTACTAGCCTAAATTATCTAAGAATATAAAAAGGTATATCTTAAGTTATGATCAATATCTAAAGAATAAAAAAAGTAATCAACAACTTGCTAGACTTCTACAACTCTTAAAAATTCCAAAACATTACTAGAAACAAATAGCTATAGACTTTATAATATAACTACTTCTAATATAACAAGGAAATAATACTATTGTAGTCTTTACTAATTACCTTACTAAACAAACTTACTTTTAAGCTATATATACTACTATAACTACATCTAAAGTTGCTAAAATATTTTTTAATAATTTCTTTAAAAATCATGAAATTCCTAAAGTAATAGTATCTAATCATAATACCAAATTTATAAGTCATTTCTGAAAAAGTCTTTTTAGTTAATTAAAAACTAAACTAGCAATGTTAACTACTTTTTATTTATAAACTGATAAATAAATGAAAGATTAAATAGAATATTAAAAGATATATTAAAGATTTATATAATCTATAAACAGAATACTTGAAATAAATATTTGTCTACTACTAAGTTTGTATATAATAATTCTAAACAAGCTTTAACTAGCTTTATACTATTTGAATATGATAATAGACAATATCTTATTACATCTATTATTTTAGCTTTAGAAGTTATAAATAATATACTAGCTATATCTAACTTTATTAATTATTAGAATAATATGATTAAAATTGCAAAAGATACTTTATTTAAATTACAGAATAAACAAATTAAATATGCAAATTAATATTGTTACTTTTTAAAATTTAATATAAAAGATAAATTTCTACTCTCAACTAGAAATATTAATATCTCTGTTAACAAAAATTAACTAACTAAGAAGCTATTATCTAAATTTATTAGACTCTACTCTATTATTTTTGTTATTTCTGATACTGCATATAAATTAGACTTGTCAAATTCTTTAAAAATTCACTCTGTTTTTCATATCTTTTTGTTAAAGTTATATAATAAATTACTATCTGATCTCACTTAAACTATACTACTTCTAGCAATCTTTATATCAGAAACTAAATCTTTGGAATATAAAGTAGAAAATATCTTAGATAAAAAATTAATATGTAAAAAGCTACAATATCTAGTTAAATAGTTAAATTATCTACTATATAATACAATATAAGAACTACTTAAAAATCTTGCTAATACTAACAAAAAAGTTAAAGAATTTGAATTAATAAGAATATTTAATCTTAAAGAAAGGAGAGTATAACAAACTACTAACTTATGTTCTAACTCTAGATTATATAGAACCTAAAATACTTGATTCTAATCTAGTACTTTTATAAAACAAGTTATAAAAAGTAATCTTATATAAAATATATAAGAGTTACATTAGTTTTATTTATTATTTATTATTATATTTATTTAGAAAACAAGGCTGAAATAGCTAGAGTTTTACTTATATATTATTAGTTTTATTCTATTTTTATTTCTATTATTATTTACATTTCAAATCTATTACTCATTGGCAAGCAGATTACGATCTAACAACTACAAAATATTATCCTTTACAACAAATAAACTGCAAACCATATCTAGGATGTGAACTGAATTCAAATAGAATCAGAAATTACTGCACAACAAATATTTTTGCTCCACTGTCAACAAAATTCTTAGACAGAAAAACCAAAAATGATTCTTCTAACTAACTAAAACTCAATGCTAACTATATTTACTTACTATACTCTATTGCTATTTGATATCTACTCAACATCCCTTCACTACCTACAATTCTACTCTCCAACTCTCCAATCTCTTCTATTTTTAAAAAAAACATATCATCATCACAACTCATACAAATTGCTAATACAAATATTAACTCTCAACAACTCAAATTCTATACTGATAGCTCTGTAAAAGAAATCACTACAAACTAATGCTCATCTGGTATTGGATGGATACAAGTTGATAATAACAACAATATTATATACTCCTATTCAGCATAGATCTAATACTGGCCTTCATCCTACAAAGCTGAATTAGTCTCTATTCTGTCAGCAATCAGTACTGCACCTATGAACTGCCAAATTGATATCTTTACTGACTTACTATTGGTGATACACAAATTCAACAAAATTATACAACAAAGCCTTAACCCTAACAAACTCTCTTCCTTCCACTACTGGCCAATTTGGCAAACACTATTTAAATTTATTAAAACTTACAATCTATCTATTAACTTGTATAAAGTTCAAGCACATAGTAATAATGAACTCAATAACAAGGCTGACCAACTTGCAAACTACTATTCAACACTACCGTACCTCATATTCAACCATCTAAACTCCTACATTAGACTACATACACTTCAGTAGGATGATTATTCTATTGAGTAACAAACATGACAATTTATTAAAAACATATGAAATACTTATAATATCACTACATGAGCCTCTCAAAAACAAACATCAACTTGGATACAACACTCTACACAAATTGATTGGCCATCAACTTGGCTCCTTCTTAACAACAATATACCTCTTTCCTCAAGCTATACTGATTTTTCTCTCAACAAAGCCAAATCCTTTAGAGTTAAAAACATGATTAATAATCTTCCTACAATTTCTTGACTTCAACTAATCTATCCCAATATATTTCCAACTAACCAATGCTTCAACTGCAACTCTACTGATGAACACCAACACTGGATTTTTTGTAATAACAACTCACTAATTTTTGACATTATATGAAATTCAATTACCAAGTTCTTTACAACATCCAAATTAGAAATTTCTAATAATGAGCTACAAACTCTACACCAACAACTTATTAACTACTACTCATTAAACTTCCCTCAACTATTCTCAAGCTCTACATCAATTTATACTACATTCTAGGGACTTATATCTAATGATTTAGCTACTTTACTACAACCATTTACTACTTCACACAAATTAGCA
Source organism: Scutellospora calospora (assembly GCA_910592325.1). NCBI lineage: Eukaryota > Fungi > Glomeromycota > Glomeromycetes > Diversisporales > Gigasporaceae > Scutellospora > Scutellospora calospora. The sequence goes on along the minus strand of CAJVPM010001792.1, from coordinate 239 downwards.
ACACAACTAATAATCAAGTTTCTTCACAATCTATTCGATACTATTCATAGGCTAATTTGGATATCATATTGTGACAAATTTGCTCAATAGAAAAAATTTCACAACATCAACACTTTATATTCTAACTCTAACCCAAACAATACCCAACTCTAACAACAAAATACAAACTCTTCTACTTCAAATCACAACTCAAACAGACAATCTAACAATAATACTCAAACTACGGAACAAACAGCTAT